>JAJMLO010000026.1:0-46663 GCA_030569695.1 Yamadazyma vaughaniae | reverse complement strand
AACCGAATGGTAAGCTAGCGTCAGCACCGTAAGAAGCAGCAGCGTCAGCTAAGTGATCACCACCAACTTCACCTTCGATTCCAGCGTATGGAGCGAAAGAGGCACCCAAGAGACCAGCTTCACCTTGAGCAGAAATACCGGCACCGGCCAATGCTCTCTTCAAGATAGAGGCATCAGCACTCTTGTGCCATCCAGCAGAGGCCAAACCAAATGGTAAAGAACCGTCAATACCAGCAGAGGCTTCAGCAGCAGCTAAGTGGTCACCACCGATTTCACCCTTTCCACCGATGTAAGAACCAGCAGAAGCACCCAAGAGTTCAGCGTTGGATTGAATACCAGCACCGAGTTCAGCTAAAGCTCTCTTCAAGATAGAAGCGTTAGCATCTTCGTGGTATCCAGCAGAAGCCAAACCGAATGGTAAGCTAGCGTCAGCACCGTAAGAAGCAGCAGCGTCAGCCAAGTGATCACCACCAACTTCACCTTCGATTCCAGCGTATGGAGCGAAAGAGGCACCCAAGAGACCAGCTTCACCTTGAGCAGAAATACCGGCACCAGCTAAGGCTCTCTTGACAACAGCAGCCTTGTTATTGGTTGGAAATTCTGGAACTTCTCTCTTAGCAGCACCACCAACAATCTTGCTAGCAACTTGTTCACCGAAAGCAGAAACGAGTTGTCTCTTCATGACGTTGGATTCGGCGTCGTTCTTCTTGACAACTTCGATGATTTGGTCACCAATGTTTTCAGAACCAACATCGAAACCAGCTTCAGTTAAGAATCTCTTGAATACTTCAACTTCTTCAGTACCAGTAGAAGAGATGGTGTCTCTCTTCAAGATTGAAGCATCAGCACTCTTGTGCCATCCAGCAGAAGCTAATCCGAATGGTAAAGAACCGTCAATACCAGCAGAGGCTTCAGCAGCAGCTAAGTGGTCACCACCGATTTCACCTTCACCTCCAATGTAAGCACCAGCAGAAGCACCTAAGAGTTCGGCGTTAGCTTGAGCGCTTCCACCAATTTCAGCCAAAGCTCTCTTCAAGAGAGCTTCGTCAGCTTGAGCATTAACACCCAAAAATTGGGCAGCAGATAAAGCAATAATTAAAGTAGCTTTAGTGTTGAAGATCATTTTGTTGATATTCTATTTGTTTGTTAAAAGATATTAAGAAGTCTGTAACGAAAGACACGAATTAAACGAATTACTGTATTAAACAGATTTGATGGTTATAACTTTTCCTGAAGTTAAATTAAAAAAATATAATTTATTAGTAACTTTCCCAAAAAACTAATAAAGTAAGTAAGCAAATATCTTCACTGATTGAAATAACTTGGATAATCCTTTCCCTTTAAATATAAGTTTCGGGGGAGACTATTTTAAAAATTTGGGAATATCAATAAGCAATTGAAAACAACCGATTTTTGCAGCCAACTCAATGTAATTAGGAGCACTTCAATATTCTCCACAATAGCCTGACAACACCATCAATACATGTTCTGAATTATACAAGTGAATCCCAATTTATTGTTTGGTTGGAAAATTATCGGTGGTGATCCACATTTCCATTATTCTGTATTTAAGCAACTTCTTTTTTAAGCAGGTGGCCCACCTCACAGGGTCGCACAAGGTGGCCCAAGGGCTCAACAATGCTGCGCACAATAAGATTGTGTTTCGCAGACTTAGCTGCACTGGGAAATTCCATCCCAGAAGTGGAAGGGGCGCGAAGAGACAATATTGCGAACCTGTATGAGACGGATTGTGATGATGGGAACCCTTGCTCGAATAGGTGCAGCTCGTAGTAGAATTGGGGCTTTTGGCAGGATTTAGGGGCCTAGTTTTGGGCAAAGCTAACCGGGAAACTCAGGGATTTGTTTCACCATGCATTATTTTAGTAAAGTTCTACCGTATCTGTGGCGTTAAATTACACGATGAGATTGAAGTCAATCGATGTTTGTTTTTCTAGAGGTTCTGGCACGATACGAACGGTTTAGTTTACAATTATACTGTGTTGATCGACACCCTAATTTGTTTACATTAACGACATTAAACGAATATTTTTACAAGTTAACTCCGCATTGCACTGGATCAATTGGGTATGGCTCAGAGTTTGGCTTTGATCAAATTGGGCTAAACTTGCTAAAGCCACTAATTGACTTTTGGTTCGAAACCGGCAACCCACAGTTAAATTAGAACAGAAATGAAATTTAGCAAATTCAAAATCCATACTTTCAGATTCTGGAAAGGTCGGGGAACGTACAATCCCGAGTATCGAAAATAGACCAATTTCATAATAGTATACCCAAATGGGATTTGATTACTTGACTGGATGGTAGCCCTAGCCAAGTCAAGCTATTGTCAAGTCCCTGAATTTTTTCTATTGTTTGTATGGCAACTTCACCCGTCTATATTCTATTGTTTAGCAGGTGCACGTCTGGTTATTAAAGTAAACACTGTGTTGGTTATAGCTCTGGGATCGGAACCTTACGGTGACATCCTATGGAAGGGGAGTGTTCCCATGGGTTGAGTGTGAAATTGACGTCAGTTATGAAATTAATTCCAATACCTAATTCGATGTTATAGAAGTGAGTTATTTAACGCAGTAGGAAATTTGAAATGTGTTATTATTGTCTTTGTCTTTGTCTTTTATTCAGTAAGATGTTTAATATTTGGAAACCTGAACCGTATTTGTTATGGTAGTAAAGATTGTTTGCCTTGGAACAATCTAACTGTAAAATCTGTTTCTATGTGAGTGTTAGCCGATAAATTTTAGGTTTTCGGAAGCATCTGATCCAACTTCCTGAAGCAATTCTCCTATTTGGCTGCAGTTTTATGTATGTACGATTGCATGAGTGTCTCCTCACTGCACGATATTAACTCCATCGCCGGCATGATAATTTCATTTGCATCCTCTGGCCCTAACATTGGAGAAATCCTTCATAATGTCCTAATTGCTTTTGAATCTATGTATATATTGAATTCTAGATTCTTAATAACACCGAGATTTTTTTTTAAATATCAATTAAATATTAATATGTGAAAATTGCAATTGTGGAGTACTTGAGCATCCTTTGGATAATTTATGCAAAAAAAAAAGAGAAAATTCTAGGATGCAGTAGGGTATTAGTTACCAGTAAGAAAACCATAGTGGGTTTTTCGACTGAACTAAAAACTTGAAATTGCATGACAAATCCATAACTCAAGGTTCAGGAAATGTGGACCAGTTTTTTTTGCAACCTAAAGTTCGTGTGAGGTTAAAGTTTTGATTGTCTGAGTTCGCGCACGAAAAAATATCGAAAAAATTTTAGTATACTGCAACACCATGATAACCAAATACTTCACCAAAGTAACCGTGAAGTTCAACCCGTTCACAGAAGGTGCCAAGCCAGCTAGATTATTCTTGTCCAGAATACCCACATCCTTGAAATCGCAATGTAGTGTGGATCACAAAGTGTTAACTGGTGCCTCAACTGACAAGCCAGTGGTTGAAGTTACTTTCAAAGACAAATTCAAATTAACGGTTGACCCGGAACAAACCAACTTCGTTGAGTTAAGTAATCAACTTGACAACCATTCCAGAAAGTTAGCCATTAAGGAAGCAATAACAGAGTAAATAATGGAATAGATATACAATGGCATCTTATCTTTGCAATGAGGTATTCGGTATTCATATATAAATTTGTACATAGTTAATCTTAATGAAAAAAAAGAATGAACAAAACGTCTACGATTTAGTAATTTTATTTGTTTATTACAAGCCATACAAACTACAAAATATGCAATGTTGAAGAATCAACAAAATGATATTCTGGATATAATATAATAAGCCAAATAAAACTGAAAGTTAAACAATACTGTTAAAAATCAAGCTAGACAATTGGCAGTTTCAGAATTACTTTCTTTGACCGTAAGCCTTAGTGGCATAGTCACCATCGATGACGATAACATCTTGAGGTCTGTAGTCATACTTCTTAGTAAAGTAACTTTCTAAGATAGACTTGACACCATCAGCGTATCTTTGTTGAGCATCAATGGAGGTACCACTAATGTGAGGAGTCATGGCATTACCACCACCACTGGTGTTCTTCATGGTTAACCATGGGTGATCCTTTGGTGGAGGTTGAGGGTACCAGACATCACCACCGTAACCCAAAAGCTTACCAGATGCAAGAGCATCAGCAACATCTTGAGCGTTACAGATAGCACCTCTAGCAGTGTTGACTAACCAAGCACCATCCTTCATCTTAGAAATCAACTTCTTGTCGAATAAACCGAAAGTCTTTTCGTGTAATGGACAGTTGATGGTAACAATGTCACACTTAGCGACCATGTCTTCTAATTTTTCAACTCTTTCAAGAATAGCATCTTTACCGTTGAAGATTCTGGAGGCTTCATTGATCTTTTCAACAGCAGCAGCTGGTAATTCTTGGTAGTCAAAGTAGTACAATTTCTTTGGGTTGAAAGCAACTAATCTTTCCAAGACTCTGTAACCAATTCTACCAGCACCAACGGTACCAATGACCTTGTCTTCCAAGTCATATTCATTTTTGGCAGCACCAGCAATATCCCAAGTACCTTGCAAAGCAATTTCATGAGCTGGAACAAAGTTTCTGACAAGATTCAAGATCAGCATAAGAACATGTTCAGCAACTGAAGTAACATTAGATCCAGTGACTTCAGCAACGGTCAATTTCTTGGAGTTGGCAGCATTCAAATCAACATGGTCAGAACCAACACCAGCAGTGATGGCAATCTTCAAGTTCTTGGCCTTAGCAATTCTTTCCTTGGTGATATAAGCTGGGTAGAATGGAGTGGTAATAACGATTTCGGCAGTTTCAATTTCCTTTTCAACAACCGAGTTTGGACCGTCTTTGTCGGTGGTACTAATCAATTCGTAACCGTGGTCTTCGATGTACTTACGGATACCCAATTCATTTTCAACACAACCTAAGAGTCTCTTTTGCTCTTGGGCGTGCTTTCCACCTTCGTATAAAACCAATAAAACTTTTCCTTTAGACATTTCTTATAAACTTAAAATCAACTGTTAATTGTTGTCGATGATGAATTCAAGTAACAGGAATATTCAAGTCCTTTTATAGTTGGACACACCATGATAGCCATTTAATAACCGTTGGCCCCACAATTCGGTTTTAAACTCCGCAACCAAAATTGCAGCCAATGTCTAACGCGGGTCAGACAATTAACGACCCAAAATGTGAAGCAATTGCCAAAGTTTGTTGAGGTATTAAGGAAGAAATTGGCCCGGAATTCAAACGGGAGTGGCTAGTAACCGAGATAAAAATAATTATCTTTCCACAAGGCATGAGCAGTTTGCAAACCCTAAAGACTATAGTTAAAATGGCTATTGGTGAAGATCTCCGAGGCTGGTAAAAGAAGGGACGATTTGGGACGAGGAAAAAAACAATTTGGAGCAATCTCAAAAATGGCTATTAGTTCCGAGCCATTTAGGAGGTTGCTAGACAGAGACCGAAGGAGGATGTCGCGGGATTGGTGCCACGGCCACGACGACTGGCAACGACGGGTAGAAAGTGCGGTAAGGAAGGGCGGGTGTGTGGGCCTGTTGTCGTGCGCGGTGTGGTAGAGATGGTGTGAGGGCCTTTTTTTGGCGGCTGTCTGGGGCGCTGCCCGGCGGCATTCGTGGCCTTCCACGTCGCACGGGCTCGGAGTTGGCGGTGCAGCCAATTGCGAAATACAAAGGGTGCACCGAGTCGGGCCCGGCACAACCTCCACAGCTGGAGCATCACCATCTTACCGCAACCCAATGGCCCCAACCCTACATGAATGTAAATAACTTAAATAACTTATGTTTATTATGAATAAATATGCATTAACCCAAAAAGCTAACTTAATCAAAAGCCAATTGTTTCTTAATTTCCGCTATAGCTCTACCGGGATTCAATCCCTTTGGACAAGTTCTAGCACAGTTCATGATAGTATGACATCTGTATAAAGACATACTATTTTGCAACATCTCTTTTCTAAGCTTGGTGGCTTCGTCACGAGAGTCAATCAACCATCTGTATGCTTGCATCAACACGGCAGGTCCCAAATATTCTTGTTGATTCCACCAGTATGAAGGACAGGAAGTCGAACAACAAGCACATAAAATACATTCGTATAACCCGTCCAATTTTGCTCTGTCTTCAATACTTTGTAAGTTTTCTCTTCCATCTGCTGGATGAGTGTCTCTTTGTAAATAAGGTTGAATAGATTTGTATTGTTTGTAGAAATGGGTCAAATCTGGCACCAAGTCTTTCACGACAAACATGTGAGGTAATGGATAGATTTTGAGGTCTTTGGTTTCGTCTTGATCTATTTTACATAAACATGCCAAGGTATTGGTACCACCGATATTCATGGCACAAGAACCACAGATACCTTCACGACAACTTCTTCTGAAGGTCAAGGAGGCATCTTGTTCGTTTTTGATTTTTAAAAGGGCATCTAAAACCATAGGACCACAGTTATTCAAGTCGATTTGATAGGTTTCCATCTTTGGTTGGACCTCTGGGGTATCAGGATTCCATCTGTAGATTTGAAAAGATTTGAATCTTTGTTCACTAGCACTGGTAGCTAAGGATCTGGTGAGACTCTTAACGTTAAGTTGGCGAATACTTCTAAACATTGTTCAAAGGATTTTGTGATTGAACGAGAAAAATGGATTTTTTATATATTTTTTTTTCCTGCTAGTCACCCCGGGAATTTACAAATTATCAATTGGAAACCGATGATTGGCTGATGGAGGGCGCGAGCTTGTGAAATGACAGAAGGTGAGTGCGAGGTTAGCGGGTATAGACAAAGCCGAGGTGCGGGTGCGGTGGGAGGTGCGGGAGGTGGAGCGACTGGGGCGTGCGGGCGGTGGTGTGGTGGGCGCGGTGGTATGAGTGCGGTGTATGAGTGCGGTGTGTAAGACATGACGCTGGTGCTGGCGCTGGCGGTAACCGGGTGGGCGCGCTCTACCATTGGCTGCGCAGCGTTCCCCGGCAACCCACGGATTGACGGAGCAGCGGAATTTACATCACCTGACTCGATGGCTGCAAAAAAAATTATACATTCAAATACACACTATTCATCACTAAATCGTCAATCAGTACATCCATCGGAAATTAGGATTGGATGGACCTTCTCTCAAGTCCGATGTCGGCACGTCGTTATACTTCAAGTTGACTCCTTGAGCACGGTTCCGGCGTCTGTTGTCATGGATCATAAACACCAAGATACTGCTGACAATAATGATTGCCAAACCTCCAAACCCGGCAGTGATTCCAAGGGCTGGAGCGTACTTGGGAGCATCTTTTGGAAGGAAGATGTTGGTGGAAATCAATCCGGCAGCGTTGGCCAATGGCACTCCGACGGCAGAAATCACCACTCTTCTGTTCTCGTTTGGCGTATTGTTGTTATACCAAATTGACGTCAACACTGACGATGCAGCTGCACCGGTAGTCATCAAGAAACAGGCGAAATATGCAGCTCCAATGTCGTGCGAGATGTCGATGGCCCCGTATACCACGAATCCAATTAATGTCGACAGAATGGCTGCAATTAAGAACACAGATCTTACTCTAAAGTGATCAGAGCTAAATGCAAACACCAAAAGTGTCAACGCTCCCCAAATGTTTGGGGCCACTGTGAATAAGTTGGTTTGCACGGTGGACTTTCCAAGAGCTTGGATGATTTGGGGGAACCAGTTATTGATCGAGTTCAATGGAACTCCAATACAAACTTCCTCGAAAAGCCAAGCGAGGGTTACTGGATTCTTGAACACTTTGATGGCATCTTTGAACTCGAAAGTGTCACCATGAGCAGCCGAAGAGTCAGTCTCGACTCTGTATTGAGCGTATTTCTTCTCTTGTTCATTGAGGAACTTGGCCAGTTCGATGTTCCGGGGCAAGAACAAATAGGCACATGCGGCAACAATCAATGTCAACCCTCCTTCCAACATGAACAAGATTTGCCAGCCTTTCAACTTATCGGTATCGATTTGAAATACTCCAAATGCCAAAAGTCCACTGAAAGCATTAGCAATCGAGGAAAACGAGTAGATAATTGACAACCGAGAAGCAAGTTCATGTCTTCTGTAGAAGGTAGATAAATAGAAGATGATTCCCGGCAAAACAGCCGACTCACAGAGTCCTAAGAAAAACCGTCCGGCCATCAACCCTTCGAAGTTGAACGCACTGACCAACAACATGTTGATGGAACCAAACACAAAGGCTAACATAGGCAAAATCCGGGCTGCGTTGAACCTTTTGATTACCAAAGATAATGGGAACGCAAACAACACAAACGGAATGTAAAAAATCGAAAGCATCAAGTTCCACTGACCTCCCGAAATTCCCAAATCCTCTTCAATAGTGTTGGTTTTAGCATTGGAAATATTTCCCTTGTTCAAGGCATTAAAAAGATACAAAAGACAAATGAGTGGTAAAGTGTGGAGGTCGAGTTTCCACCGAATGCGTCTTTCGAGCGTCTTATCTTCGAATTTGTCGGTGACATTAATGATATCTCCATTAGCAGCAGCAATTTGGTGACCCGAGTCGAGGCTCGAGTGGGAGTTTGTGGGGATGATATCCACCGAAGCAGCGTGTTTGTCTTTCATGGTACCTTGGGGACCAGACAAGGCAAGACAGGAGGAGTCTTATATAGAGAAGCGATTGTAGATAAGATCTCCACGTCGCACTGCCCCCACCCGCGATCGACGTCAACGACGGGGCATTTGGCGATTTGGGCATTTGCAGATTTGATATGGCACCGATTGGCTGATGGGGGCACCAGAACCACCCAAGGCCCACACACCCAGGGGTTTAGGGGCACTAGTGACATCCACCAGCCGAGCGCAACTGGTGCACCCACTGGCGCACCCACCAACCGAACCCACCCCAGTGGGGGCACCCACACCTCCAACATATATCTTCCCGTCCTTCTCTTTTTCTCAAATTTATCCACCATGGTCGCTAAGAAAATCGAATGGGCTGCTATCGACGGCCAAGAACATCCAGTCCTTGGCCCTGCTTTTGTCAACAACAACACCGTTTACACCTCTGGAATCATCGGCCAGAACTACACCACCGGAGAAGTGCCTGAATCGTTGGCAGAACAAACTGAATTGGCAATTGCCAACGTCAAGAAAGTGTTGGAGGCCAGCGGCTCGTCAATTGATAAGGTTTTCAAGGTGATGATGTTCATCTCGCATGCCGAATATGCCAAAGAAATGAACCAAATTTACGGGAAGCATTTCCTCCAGAAACCAGCCCGGAGTTGTGTAATTGCAGCCTTCATGGATGCCCGTATTAAAGTCGAGTTGGAGGTAATTGCCTCTACCGATTAGCGTAGTTTTGTGTAGAACAATAAACGGTTGCAAGTGTACATCGAATTCGCGGAAATCTGACTCTTGGAAAATTGATCGAATCTCCCCAGATTTATCGCGGACCATGGAGGAACCACGAAGAAAACGGCCCAGAACATACGGCAAGTTTGTCTGTGACTTCGAGGCCTGTGACAAGGTGTTCACACGTCATGACCATTTACTCCGGCACCGGCGAAACCACGACCCGTCCCAGAAGCTTCCGTGCACCTGGCCTGGTTGTAATCTCACCTTTTCTAGGACTGATGTCCGAGAAAAGCACCTAAAACGACATAGTTTGTCAGCAAACAATGGGCACAGGGTGCTGGACGAGATCCAAAGCATACATCAGCATCATCAGAATGGGCTGCCGCCCGAAAACAGCACTTCCAGCACCAATTCCCCCATCAACACCGAGATTTCTCCGGAAATGGTCAGACTATCAACTATGAACTCGATTGGTGCCCCCATTACATCCCCCCTTGCAGCTTCTCACCTTGGGATCACTACAGGTCCTCAGATTTCCGGTTGGAGCCCCGATTTCCCGTATAAATACTCCAATGACGGCAGAACCAACGAATTGGATGTTTCTAACGAAAGACACAAACCAGCAACAATGCCCCGGGTGACGCAAGTAAGTGAGCTTGAAATGTCTCCAATGAACTCCCGGTCAGCTTCCAACAATAACAGGCCAACTTCGACGAGCCACCGGTCTATGTCGAACGCTTCTGCGTCGAGTGTGGCTCTGCGAAGCTCTGCCAATGCAATTGTTGCCAACGGCATGGCATCACCAGACCAGAAACTCTCGCCGTCTGACCTTATTGAGTGGCTCTTCCACGAGGATATGCAGAAGGATATGTCCCATCCTATGGATTTCCCTGGGGTATCCCCAATGTCGCTTCTCGAATCGATGTTTGCTGTTTCTCCAAACTTTCCTCACTCCAATCACAGGAGTAGCGTCGACGACCCTCTCAGACAGAAGCTCATTGGTCTTATACCATCATTGGAGAGGTCTCCCGACTTCTCTGTGCAACACCTCGAGAAATGGTTGGAGATTTACTGGTTAATTTTCCATCCTCAGTACCCTCTTCTCCACAGACCGTCGTTTTCGAACTACGATGCTCATCCGTTGCTCTTGTTGGCGATGATAATGCTCGGGGCCAGTCTCTGGTCAACGGTTCGGGCTACTAGTGTGGGTAGTTCTATTACGGTGCTTGACCCTGACGGTTTGGCTGAGGAAATTGCCATTCCACTTAGATGGTTGATTTTTGCAGACAACGACTGTAAGCCTCCAGCTAAAGTGTGGGTAATCCAGAGCTTGTTACTCTTGGAGACTTTCGAGATCACCAGCACAAGCCGGCTTCTTCATGAAAGAGCTTACCTTCATCACGGAACAAAGATTCAGCTTCTACGGAGGTCTCCAACGCTCGGGGGAGATCCGTTGAAGGAGGAAGACGACGACGCGGCTTATCTTCCTCCAAACCATGTATGGAAGAAGTGGATCGAGGTAGAACTGATGAAAAGAGCTACATTGATGGCATTCTATCTTGACACTGTAAACGCTACTGTCTACGGTCATATGATTGTTCTTTACGCCCACCAAATAAAGCTTTCTCTCCCGTGTGAAGATGAACTCTGGGAGTTTGATAATAATCAGCATAAACTCGAATCTGTAACAAACGATAGACCTCCGAAGTTTTTGGTTGCTCTTCGGAAGCTTTTACATCGACAGAAGGTTAAAACGTCAGCTTTCGGCCGCAAGATTTTGCTTGCCGGTTTGTTGACCATCATGTTTCAAATGCAACAGAAGGATTTACAACTACTGTTCTTAGAATGGAATCAGATGAGAGACTCATGGAATGAAACCATCTCGCTTGCCATAGATGTGTGGAAGACAGATATATGTGATCAAGGGTGCTGCAATACAGAAAATTCTCTTCGGTTTCTGGAAGATGACACGAAAAAGCTTCCTCCAATGTTAAGAATTGATGATCACAGATGCAAGTTCAGTCTCTACCACATTTCACAGATATATATGAGAATAACTCATTATGACTACATCATCTTTGCAGGGGCTCCGAGCCGGATGAACGTCAGAGCTGGAGAGCTGGAGTATGCCGTGGTTACACAGAGAGTTTCAGAATGGGCCCATAGCATGAACGGTAAGATATCTGTATGCCATGCTTATTTGTTTTTGTGTGAGATGCTCCTTTGTCCAGACAATGAAGATATCACTTACTCTTACGACCCAAATGCGGACCCGTTCCTTCATCGGAAGAATATCATGGTGAGTGCTGTGCTTGTAGTATTTGCCTACAACTTTGTCCTCGAAGGACCTGAATCGCATCTCGATGGCCAGGTAGCTGCTGATTATTACCCAGACCAAGAAGACGGTTATAGCTACTTGAAGAGAATGAGAGCTGCTTTGACAGCTGTAGCTCCTTTCCACACCATCCAAGGCAAAAACACTGGAGCCTTCCACAGCAACATGAAACTTTTCGCCCGTGAAATATCTAAGGTTAAAAACAAGCATCATATGGTCGGTCTTCTAAAGATCATATATAAAGGATTTAAGACTTGTAAATGGGAGGTGGGAAGAGAGTATTCAAAATTGATTCGAAACTGCATTGAACGGAGTTTGGGAAGCAGCAAAATCGTTTGTGATGATATGTATGAGTAGTGTACTTAGTAATTCTATATTCTGGTTAACATTATGGTTAGTTTTGTAGTTTCGTAAGTGGCCCGAATAGGATCGTTGAGTGATAAATCCGATGCATGTTAATGCGAAATATTTTTTGACGTCTTAGAAAAGCCAGGAAATTGAATACCAGGAATTCGAGTATATTCTACATTTCAGTGAAATTGGAGAAAACTGGAATGTCGGTACATAATGTTCATTGTAGATAGACGTTTCCCCTCGTCCTTTTTCTGTATTACAAATCATCTGTAATTTTTGCACCTTTCCTCTCGTCCTGCGATGGCTCGAAATTCGATCCGTTATCTCATTCTCACACGGGCCGGGCTACTATTACTAATATTTCACATTATATAAACTTTGATTAAAACTCCATTGACATCTATTAATTATCATGCTTCCATTAGAAAAATACACTACTAAGTCTGGTTCTCCTATTACCATTGGGTACGGAGTGGGTACCAAATGGACATATGCTAAAAGAGCCAGTTCTGATGAAGTCCATCAACCAATTGTGGATCAAGTGGCTGCTGCTATAAAGTCCGGATTTAATCACATTGACACTGCTCACATCTATAACACTTCTGCCGAAGCATCCCTTGGTATTAAGCAAAGTGGAATAAAGAGAGAAGATGTTTGGATCACCTCGAAGTTTGCTCCATTTTCAAATCCTGATACTTCCAACCAATTGGTTAGCTTGACTGAAGCGTTTGAAAAGTTGTTAGTTGAATTTGACACCGACTACTTTGACTTGTTTTTAATTCATTGTCCATTTTTTGATCCAAGATATGAGTCCACAGTGGAAGATCTTTGGAAACAATTGGTCGATTTGAAGAAAGCTGGAAAAGTTAGATACATTGGTGTTTCTAACTTCAGCGTGAAAAACATCCAGAAGTGCCTTGATGTGTCAGATTCGCCAGAGTATTATCCAACATTTAACCAGATTGAATTCCATCCTAATTTACAGAACCAAAGTCCTGGAATTCAAAAGTTCTGTGCCGACTCCGGTATTACTGTTGAAGCTTACAACCCATTATGTTCGTTGTACAAATTCGAAGAGAAAGAATTGAACGAGTTCGTCAACAGTTTGGTTGATAAGTACAACAAGTCCAATACTCAAATCTTGTTGAGGTATGTTTTGCAGAACAACATCATTGCTGTCACTACTACTACCAAAGAGCTGAGAATGAAGGAATCTCTTCTGTTGGATTTTGAAATCGATGAGAAAGACATTGCTAAGATCAGTGAAATTGGAAGCAAAAGTGAAAGAAGAAGTTTCTTTGGCCAAGACTTCGAAAAAGAGTTAGCACAAGCTTGAGTGTAGACACGTGAGTGTTGTTGGAGGAATATAAGTTCCTTTACTCATTCCTGGTGCTAATGTACAAAGATGTTTATATTTCGTGATAGATATAGAGTCATATACAGCTTGTTAGACTTGCACTGTACCAAATACTAATTATAAAATACCTCTCTTAATGCACGGGTAGTATCTTCCACCAATGCACGGCCCTGTTCCATAACAGCATCCATAACCATGGTGGTATGAGGCATGCCCTTGTAGATGACAATCTTGGTCTCAACTCCGTTTTTCTTCAATTTTGCAGCATAAGCTTCAGCTTCCGACCTTAAAATGTCACATTCAGATGCAGCTATGAAACAAGGAGGAACTTTGGACATGCTCTCGTCAGAATAGAACAATGGGGACAGCTCTGGCTTACCTGCATCTTCAGGGTTAGGTAAGTACAATCTTCTGTACCAAAGCATCTTCTCAGCTGGCAACTGAGCAGTGAATTCGTTCTCCTTCCAAGATACTTGAGTTTCCCCAGTGGCAGTGTTGTCTGTGACAGGGACCACCTGGACCTGGAATGCAAGTGGAGGCAAGGTTTCTGCGAACTTGGAGCTGGCATACTTGTTGGTAACGATTCCCGTGAGATTTCCTCCAGCAGATGAGCCCCCCACTGCAATCTTGGTAGGGTCAATGCCTAGTTGTCCAGGAGCCTTTTCCAACCCCCACAATACTGCCTCAAACGCATCTTCAACTGCAGCTGGAAATGGATTCTCAGGTGCCAAACGGTAGTCTATCGTCACCACAACACACTTGGCAAAAGCAGCAGCTTTGGTACAATAAGAGTTTTCGGTATCAATGCCTCCAAGAACCCATCCCCCACCATGGAACCAGATAAATAATGGGAGACCTTGTGCTGGCACTGGCACATCTGGCACGAATACTCGAGCTGGGATCGAACTAGGACCTGTAGTGTGGTTCCTAGGAATTGAAATGTCGTAGATGTCCTTGAGAAGCTCAGGAGCACTTTGACCGGGAATAACATTACCTCCGGCTCTGATAGTAGCAAGTGGTACTCTATGGGTGGCCAAGAGACCGGGTTTATCAATCAAGTTGTGATTGAAAAATTCAATGTATTTGGGGTCTAACTTCTCTTTCATGGACTCGTGGATTTCGAATTTTTCAGGGACGCCTCCAGCAAAGGAGAAGTCTGGATTGAGAGTATATTGATATTGGGCCATTGAGTTTTCTTGTGGCTATCTGGAGAAATGATGGAGAGGTGGGAATGATGGGATCAAATAGTGAGTGCGGATGGAGCGCCCCCATTTGATAGTGAGATCTGCTCGAGGGTAGATGGTGGTACCGGTGGGGGCACTGATAACCGAAGCACAGTTGCGGGTGCAGCTGCAGGTGCGCAGTTGGGAATCTCGATCCGGTTAGTGGTGGGCTGCTGGGTGGATGGGCCTCCGGTGGAGGCAGTCGCGATTCAACTTTTCAAATTCGATTCATTAATATACCACCACTTCCTTCATTTTCGAGTAAACAATGCCTTACCCTTCAGATTTCGCCCCCAAAGTTGACAAAGCCGGACTCTTGGATACCTATAAGGGTACCAAGGTCACGGATCTTCCCACTCCGTGTTTTGTGATTGACCAGGACCGGTTTACTGCCAACTGTGAGAAAATGCTCCACAATGCTCACAAGTTAAATGCCGACTTCAGAGCCCATGTCAAGACCCACAAAACAATTGAGGGTACTAGGTTACAACTAGGAACATCAAGTATCACCACATCAAAAATTGTTGTATCAACGTTAACAGAGGCATGGAAATTGCTTCCTTTGGTGGAAGAAGGTCTCATCGACGATATTCATTTTAGTTTACCTGTTGTTGAGTCCCGGTTACCAGAATTGTATGATTTGAGTCAAAAAGTCCCCCACTTGAGGATAATGTTGGATCATGTGAGTCAATTGGAGACTTTGGCCAAATTCAATGAGAAAAACAACATTTCTCAGAAATGGTCGATATTCGTCAAGATTAACATGGGAACTAACCGGGCTGGGTTTATCAATGGAACTGAACACTTGGAAGATGCTATGGGTAAATTTACTGACCCAAGTATACTGAAAGCCGTTGAGGTATATGGTTTCTACTGCCATGCTGGACACTCTTATGCTTCTGATTCGGAAACATCTGCCAAGTCGTTTTTATTGGAGGAGATCCGGCAAGCCAATGTCGCAGCTAAAGCTGCTGTTACCATTGTTCCATCGTTAAAGCTCCAGATCTCTGTTGGGGCCACTCCTACGGCCCATGCCTCTGAGGTCTTGAGTGTGAGCGAATTAGAGAAGGAAATCGGCCCATTGTACGGAAACTTGGAGTTACATGCTGGAAACTATCCAATGTGTGATTTACAGCAGGTGGCTACTGGGTGTGTATCTCATGAGAATGTTGCCTGTAAAGTCATGGCTGAAGTTGTGTCTACTTACGAAAGCCGTGGAGACAAAGGTCCTGGAGAACAATTGATAAACGCAGGTGTCATTGCACTTGCACGAGAATTTGGACCTTTGCGGGGCCATGGACGTGTAATTGAACCAAAGGGGTATGAGAATTGGATTGTAGGTCGTCTTAGTCAAGAACATGGTATTCTCGTTCCTTTGGAAGATACCACCACCGAATTTATTCCTCATGGAACCAAAGTGGGTATTTATCCTCAACACAGTTGTATCACAGCTGCAGCCTATCGGTACTATTTTATAACAGGGAAGTCAGGAATAGTGGAGGACGTTTGGGTGCCTGCTCAGGGGTGGTAATGAACTGAAGCTATTAAATAGTTCTTTATACGGGAAATTTACATAAACTATGGATGCTGTAGTAAGATTGAATATATGTAATACATAAGTACTGATAGTACCTTGAAAGTCTAATTGTGCCTAAAGAGTATTAGTACCTCCAAAAAGTACTCTTTGGAGGAATCCCCAATAGCATCTACACTCATAATAAAGCTGTTCTTTGTATATCTAATACAAACTAAATATGACTATAACTGGTTCACAAGCTTCTTTCCACCTCCAGAACCGCATCAAGATACTCCACGTACTTATCAAAACTCTTCAAGTCTACCTGTTTACTTAATGGAGGACGGCCTGTCAAGCAGTCCCCCCATCCGTGGTACTTCAGAATCGCATACTTGGTTCCCACTAAGTTTAAGTCCATGATCATCTGATCTGCTCTTGTGACAAGATACTGCAACTCAGCAGCCTCTGCAAATTTCTGTTCCTTTGCTAATGTGAACAACTTGACCATGGTTTTTGGAAACAAACCCGAAAGTCCGTCGATGGTCCCATGGATTCCCACAGACATAGCTGGAACCAAAACTTGGCCCAACCCTGTGAAAGGACTGAATCCGTTGTCGATAATTTCCTTATCTTTACCCAAAAGGGCGTACAAGTCCAAGTTGAAGTGGGTCAATTTGACACCGACAATATTGTCGTGATGAGCCAACCGCTTGTAAGAGTCGACCGAGAGCGTCACATTGTTGGCAACGCCGGGATAGTTGTAGATCATGACGGGAATTGGCGATCCAGATGCCACAGTCTCGAAGTATTCAACGAGACCTTCTTGGCTGGTCAAGTGGGGGCCAAAGTATCCAGGAACAAGCAAGATGACAAAGTCTGCACCAGCATCTCTGGCAAGCTCAGATTCTTCGATCGCTTCCTGGACACTGCCAAGTGGAGGTGCACCGGCAATGATCTTGAAATTGGGGTCTTGAACCGCAGATCTGATGGCTCTAACCAACGAATTTCTTTCGGATCTGGTCATATGGCCAGCTTCTCCCATGGAACCGGCTGCAACCACACCATTAATGCCCGATTGGTGGAGGAATTTGGCGTGGAGGACCTGGGTGTCGAGGTCGAGCGAGTAGGGTTTGTCTGCCTTGAAGAAGGTGACGATGGGGGTGTATACACCTGGGGGGATTTTTGAGGATACGGTCATTGGGGGAGGAATTGGACTATTGGAAGGTTGAGGGTATTTAAGTTGCAGCCAACGTGCCCCCACCCAGCGTCGAGCCGCCGTCGAGCTCAACCCCTACTTGGGTTCGCGGGTTCACAGCAATGATTGGGGGACTCCCCCAGTGCGGAGTGTGCGGTGGATGCGACCAGGCTCGGTGGGTGGTGGCCCACCACCGTGCCGTGTGGACGTCGCGTGCCTGCCCCCACCTCAGACCATCCTGCTACCCACCTCATCTCACATCTCAACAATACCTGGCACACCTGGTTTCCTCTGCATGCTGTTGGTACTTCTCCGGCACTTCTCCAATAAACACAACCTCCATTCGACAACAAATATTCCAATCTCCCTTCTTGTATACTTTGGCAGAAAGAGTGATAGATCCTGTCTTCTTGTACCTCTCCATCTTCTGGTCGATCACCTCGTCTGCCACTCGTCGAGCATTTGGCTCGTGACATTTGGTGGATCTGTCTCCGGGGTACTTATCTGTTCGACACAAATCGACTCGGAAATAAAACCCAGTGAGATATGGGTCCAGGTATGTCTGATACGAAGAATCCTGATATCCAAATGACTCAAATTCGTCCTCTACAGGTACAAGTCTTCCAAACCCCATACACTCTCTTGAACCCCTGTTTACCCAAGAAATAATATACTGCCCGATTCTCTTTGAAAGTGCCGTTTCGTGCGTCCACTGTTCGGAACGTTTCAATTGTAAGGTGTAGTTCTGGCGTGGTGTTTCGATTGATACCGACTTGTTATTGTTACACGACGCCAAAGCAATTTTATCGAGGTATACGGGATACATGTAGGTGTGGTTTGCCAACAACTCATGCTCTACTTGTTCAATTATCAGGATATGGCGTTCCAAAGTGGAGTGGTGATGGTCTATGTGGACGTAGAGGCAGAAATAGTTTGATGCTGCGACCAATACCGACTGACCGGAGATACTATAATGGTTGGGGTCTAAAAGATATAGATTGATTCTGGAACCTCCGGGGGATGCTATGCAAAGATGCAAGAATAGAAGAAGACATAGGAGCATTTAATGGGATCGAGATACGAGGCACGAGACACGAGACATAAGAGATGCGCGAGATGTCGAGTAAATGACAGGAACTCGAAAATGTCGGAGGATGAGCCCGACATCCTCAGGGCTCCGACATCCTCAGAGCGACATTCCCACCCTCCAGTTCCCCCAACATCTCCCCACCCCACTACCCGGATTAAAATCGCACAAACCCGCACAATCTCGCACGTTAATCCGATCTTCTCGCACGCTTCCCCAGTAAATTGTCTTCTCAATTCAACCACTCTCTGTCATGTCTCCTTGTTTCACTATCCCAACCACCGTATCCCTCACACCCGCGTAACCCTCCCATCCCCTGTCGGCTACTCTCAACCGTTAACCCCAATGTAGCCGCCCCGGTTAATCGTTTCCGAACTAGGATCGTGGTCGACCCACTCCCCCCCGCGCACCGTCTCGACATAAATAGCCTCGATCTGCCAATCGTCCATTTCTACTCTTCTATACTTCTACACCTTAAACACAATTGCAAATGTCTTTATACGAAAAATCCCTCGACGAATTGATGGCCATGGAATCAGATCCAGCTCTTCTGTTCTCCGAATTCAACAGTGATATTGCCTGGAAATTGGGCTGTTTCGCCAGAGAACAAGCCATCAAGAAATACCCAGATAATGCCCTTGTCATTGACATTGCCCTCACCAACGAACACACCTTGTTCCACACCGCCACCAAGTCCGGAACCTGCTACGACAATGACCAATGGGTCGCCAGAAAGAAGAAATCGGTCAGAAGATATTGCAGATCCAGTTTCTTCATTGGTCAACACATCGATAGAAAGGGTAAAACCGCCGAAGAAGCCTTGTTTGTGTCCTCCATTGACTACGCCACTCACGGTGGTTGTATTCCTTTGAGATTGAAGAACTTCGATAACGTGTTTGCCACCTTGACCATCAGTGGATTGACCCAAGACTTGGACCATTTGTTTGCACTTGAAATCGTCAAGGAATTCAACAAGAATAAGTAGATACCATAGATATACGTTTATCCCAACATACTTCTCTTCCGGCCCCGTAAACGAACGTCTTCCAACCGGGTGATCACCTCTTTGCACTTTTTACCGCTTTCAACAGCGTATCCATCGAGTAGCCATTCGTTATATTGACTGGCGTACACTGAATGTGTGCTTTGAATTGCTCTCTCGAGAACATACAAGTCAACAGCCTTATCTTCAGCGAGCCCACTATAGGATGATAATCCAAAGTCTATCAAGTATGGTTCCTGGGCTTGCAAGATGATGTTGGACGACGTCAAGTCGCCGTGGATCATGCCATTGGCATGGAGTTTGGCAATAAGCTGACCCACTGCACGGCATACACCCGCTACTGCCGGTGAAAGTGCTGGAGAGGTAGGACCTAACTCGGGGTCCAGCTCCACCGTCACAGCACTGTCTTTTTCCAACTTCCAGAGATAGTTTTTCAAGGAACTGACGCTACCATCGTCGAGGGTCTCTCCTAACAGCTCCATCCAGATGATCCCAGCGCTGAAATCGGCCAGAATCACACGGGGACCGTTGATACCGAGCTTCGTGAGTCTGTGCATGAACCGCACTTCACCAATGGTTCGGGATTTGGTGATGTTTGCATCAATCTTGGGATGTCTGTATTTCTTTGAGGGCCGGAACTTGACGACAAACAGCGAGTTGCCGGTCAAATTCGATGCAGAAAAGTAGGGATGAACCGTACTTCTGAGTACTACCGCCTCAGCACCCTGGGAGATCACTTGTAGCGGCACACCAAGCCGGGATTGGATGTCAGATACAAGGGCATCGGTCATAGTGAAGATTCGCGAGTAACTTTTTTTGTGCGTTTTCAAGAATGTGCTTGTATGTATATGTGTGCATGAAGTATCAGACGACAGCAACAATTACACAATTGAAGAAATTGTAAAGCAGCATTATAACTGAAATACAAGTAACACAACTCTTAATCTTCATTCAAAAAAATATCAATAATTAGTTTACCCTCCTATGTTTTATCATGTGTTCTGTGGCTCTCACTACATTCTCAAATCGTCGCGAATTTGCAACTGCTTCTACCTTGCTAATGTCAAAAGATCCGTGCTCTGTCTACATTATCCCGCCTTACTTGCTTCACACAAGCATGGGGGCCAATCTACAACGCCAATTGAATGACTTGTCGCCAGTTTTGGCTGCAAAAAACCGCATCGATACCGATTCTCCTTGTTATTCCACCACTCCTGAGAACGCTCCAATACCTCCCTATCACTTCTCCTCCGACTCGGTGATGCACACCATCATCAGAGACAAGTTGATTTACAAGTTCCAGATTCTTGGTATTCTTGGATCGACCCCCAAGAACTTGCACGACATTCTGGACAAGGAATTGTACCACTTATACCTGATTTACAAGAATAAGTTGCTAGCTCATGATACACCTGACCACAAGCATGAACTGGATGACAGCTTCAACATTCTTCAAGCTGCGGGCGAGAAGAGCAAGGGAAAACGACTGGCAATTGAATCGGATGTTTTGGCCGAGGTAGCCTTGTTAAACACCGGCGCTCCAACGATGTACAACGACTTTTTCAGTCGTTCTTTACGTGAGCTCTTGGTTCTAGCTAAGTTAGAGGAGACAGGAAAGTTCCTCTCCAAGTCGGGATTCTTGAAGGTTGACGACCAATTTTTTGATTACAATTTACCTTCTCAATGGGTGTCTTTGATTGCCAATTCTCGATTGAGTCTTCTTAGCAATCATTTGGAGATGCTGGCTCAGATCAATTCGGGTTATGCTGATATCGAAATCTTCACCACTTCAAATCCACGGAATCTGAATCAGTATTCCTACGAGTTGCCGCAGGCGTCAACTTTTTTCAATTTCATCACTGACAAGCCTGTGGTTCCTTCCTCAGGTGTATTCTATTACGAGGTGGAAATCAGTCAAGAGTCCACCGCAGCAACAGACATGGCTCCACTTTTGGCCAAATCAGCTACTCTGATTTCATCCAAAGACTCACCTCTGTTGAGTTTAGGGTTTGTCAAAAGATACTTGAGCTTTGAAGCAAAAAACTCAACATCGCCTCCTCCAGCATCAATGATTAATGACACTAATACCATTGATTTAGAGATGGTCAAAAGTGATCTTTTATTCAATCAAGACAACTCGATTCAAAGACTGTTGAATGCCAGCTTGGAGACGTTATTGGATGCCAAACCTGGTGAATTCAAGGGCAGTTTCGCTTTGGACTTAAGTGATTCGAACTTCTACAACTCCATCAAAGGGTCCGAATCTGCACATAGAACCACAATATTAACCATGAGTAGAAGACTATCATCTTTGCATCGTCAAAACTTGGAAGAATTGGATTCCGGCAAGATCGATACCGAAGTGTCATTTTCGATGAACAAGGTTTCTGACTCCAAAACGAAAAAAGCTCAAAAATCTGATGTGGTGGGTTTCGGTATCAACTATCTTGACAAAAGTTTATTCATCACTTTGAATGGTGTGTTGATCAATACGATTACAAATGCTGAGCTCATGTCTAGTAACCCATTGAGTGACAATTTATTCTATTCGGGAGACCCAAAAATCAATTCGGTCTACCCGATGATTGGGTTCAAGTTGAATAAAGTGAACGTAAAACTGTCTGAATCAGAACCATCGAAATTGAAGATTCGTACCAACTTAGGTTTTAGAGATTTCCAGTTCAATATCAACAAATATGTTGCTTCATTTAAGAAGAATGCGGACAAGGAGATCAATATGTCTCTCTTGTCCCAATCTCAGACTGCCTCCTTGTCTACAACACCTGATAATGTCATTGAACAACAATTACTCAATGTCCATGATAATTCGGAATTGTTGAATAAGTTGATTAAAGGTTACCTCTATACTGAAGGATACATTGATACATTCAATGCCTTGAATAAGGACTTGACTGAGCTCCAATCTTTCACCAAATCCCCTACAGAATACAAAGAGGATTCTCTTGTAATTCAAAGATCTCATGGCAAAGAACGCCATATGCTCAAGAATTATTTCTCGAACAACCAATTCAATGAGATTTTGGAGTTATTAACGACGAAGTATCAGAGGATTTTTGATAATAAAGAGGGAGGTGAATTGATCTTCCAGATTAAGTTGTACAGTTTGATATATCGTGTGAAGTCCTATGTTGAAGAGTTACTAGATTTGAAGACTGAAGACACCGGCGTGTCGTCTTCCAAGCTATATAATGAAGCCATAAATTTGGCAACTGAGCTTCAACAACAATATGGATCTAGCAAAGACCATACTGACAGAATTAACAAGGTACTTGTATTAATCTTGGTCCGAGATTTGAAGGGTTACAACAATCTTCCTCATGCCCATACCATCATCGAGAGATACAATGAAACTATGGCGGAATTATTCAACGAGGTTAACAAGAAAATTCTCAAGGGCCTCAGATTCAACGAAACATCCAACCTTGAATCAATCGTGAAAATTGTGGATAACAACGTTGAAAACCTCACACTCCAACATTGTGATACGAAATTTGCATTGGTCAATTTCAGTAAAGATCAACTAGAGTTATGACTAGATTTATGATGCTATGAATATATTCATTTTCTTTTTACCTTCTTCTTTGCAGGTTCGCCCTCTTTACCAGAATATACTTTTCCGCTACTCTCATCTGCTGATATTGGATAATGATCAAAAGATTCAATTTTATATTCCCCAATGTCAATGTCGCTGAGTTTGTCGATTCTATGAATACCAACCATTTTTAACGACCATACGCCTCTCTCTATCACATTCATATTAATCTTCAAGGCGGGGTCATAATCCTGCAATATCTCGAAATATACTGGCAAAAGTTCTTCTGTATACTCTTTAATGTTGTATTTAATTTTCGTCTCGGGTCTGCTTCTATCAACAACCAAATAAAGAAAAGACTCGTCGCTGAAAAACGGCGGGGCAAGCTCTGTGATATCCCATAGTAATGATAATATTAAACTGGAAGTAGCAGGTCCGACTCCTCTTAATGCATTCAATTTTGTGATTGCTTCTTTCACTAATTGTACATATTCTTTTACGGGCTTAAGTGCTGTCAAACGATCGCAATGGAGTGCTTTCTGACCGTCCAAGAAATGCATCATCCCTTTCTCTGTACACGATTCGACGTCTTCCAGAGAATTGGATCGGATCAACTTGGGAAGCATTGGACGGAATTTTCCCTTGGCCAACTTCCAATCCATTAATAATACCAATTCATCTGACGTTAAATAGCAACGTTCTTCTTTTTCATACCTCAGTTTGAGATCAGATGGAAGTTGCTGGCACTTCCAATTGTCTAGTTCTTGGAGGGTCCATTGATCAGAATTATACCTGCGAGATGACTGCTCGGACAATGATTCAGTTATCCGAGGATATAATTGTTTGCTAGCGGAGTATATGTCTTTGGATACCAGTGCCATTTGGAATGCGTCTGTTAATTGAATTCGCACAGTTGTAATAATTGATGTAGAATCAACAACCGGATTAAAACCCCACCAGGAGTAAAACCAAGAGTAGCAAAGGAAAGAAGTGATGATCTGGAACAAAGATTTTAACGACTAATACCATTTAGTACATATTCATTCGGTCGTGTGATGTAATTATTTTACTGCAACTTAGTAATATTGTCTGGGTGCAAAAAATACAATTCGCAACTTTGCATTATATTTAGAATCTGGGATATCTATTTACATTATTCTAATTGATAACACTTATATCTTTCTTTATAACAGGAGTTCCATCGAGAATTGTCTTGTCTTCAACTCTTCTTTTTGGCGTAAAGCTAATAGGATACAGCAAATCCAAAATCATATTCTGAATTAAACTGTAAACCTGTGAACTGATCCAGAAAAGAGAAAGACCCACAGGAGCATTCATGGCGATGGCCATCATGAACACAACCGACATTCTAGACAAGTTTGCAATAGAGTCCGTTAGTGTGGGACGTAATGTGTTTCTCTGCGTTAATCTCAGAAGCTTAAGGGTTTTGAAAGTCCATTCCACGTTACACAACGAAACGATTCCTAGAATGATTGGAGTAATATGATAGTGATCGAAACTGGTGAGATCAGTGAACCAGAACATCCCTTCTGTATACAAGGATGGATCCAAAGGCTTATTAGCGAGACTATCCCATGATAGCCATCCACATAAGTTCCTCATAGTTAATGATAAAGAAATCCAGAGTGGAATCTGGAAACTTGGAAGAATGAAGTTCTTCCAGAGTTGAATACCATGCTTTTTGAACAATGCTTTCTGTCTTTTTCTTGTTTCCTTTGCTGCTAATACGAGAATCTCCTCATATTTCATATTAGCTAATGGAGACGTCAATGCCATCACCTTCGTTGAATCAGTGGTCGATTCATCCAAAAGTTGGGTTTCTATCTTTGTTTTTGCTTCTTGAGCTTTTCGACCTAAGTTCAACTTGAGTATAGGGGATGTTCCACTTATCACTGCTTTAAATTCACTTTGGCGTTGTAATCGTTTTCTTTGTAAGATAGATAATGGTAATGTCCAAACACTTCTAAGGGTAAAGGTAGACAAAGGAATTAGGGCGTAGTATGGGATCCCAGAATATGCATGAACCGCTTGAAAAGAATCTGTTAAACTTGTGATGATTAAGTGGGGGTCGAAAGATATATTTCGGCGGAAAACAAGGTTTCCTGAGCTTCGTAGAGCCCTACGATGTAACATTTGTGCGAGAAGATGCAATAATTACAATTTTTTAGTTCGCATTTTCATCTTGATATTTTTCACTTCCAACTCCAACAAACACAACACCAATGTCTTCAAGATCAGACAGAGCTTGTATGCTTTGTGGGATAATCCAATCATATAGGAAATTCGTGGATTTAGGGTGCCCTAACTGTGAGAGTGTATTACACTATCAAGACAATGATGACAACCAAATACAAGATTGTACTTCTCCATCGTTCGAGGGCTTGGTAGCATTAGGTGAAGACAGTAAACAATCTTGGGTTGCTAGATGGTTGAGAATAGACTCGTTTGTGCCGGGATTATACGCAGTGAAGATTAACGGGAAGCTTCCGCCTCATATTGTCACGGATTTGGCAGAACAAAATGTTACTTACCGTCCTAGAGATGGAAGTGCAGAAGACTAAACATGTACTTAATAAAAACCTATTTGTATATTAAATGAATACATAAAAATTGTTGGATTAGTTCATTTCAGCCTCTATATCGTCCGCTGCTTTGTAAAGATTTGCAACTGTTTCGGTTTTATCCCAATTATTTCTGTCTCTCCAGACAATATCCATGAGTTTGGCCATAATGATCTCGAGTTTTTCAACATTGCAGTTGCTGGTTATTTCTATAATACGAGAGTTAAAGAATGGCTCATAATTATCGATGACAATCTGCTTATTCATATCAATTGAGGCAGACTCTGGTTCAGTCTCAGACTCCAGTTCTTCATCAGGTTCTGCAAGAGTTTCAGAATTGGCAACAACATCTGCTTGAGGACCATCAATTTCCATTGCAGAGGTTGTCACGTCTGAGACTATAGCCACAGATTGTTGCAATTCCTGCGTCTGAGTAGTCAGAGCAGCCCCATTAACAATTTGTGTTTCTCCGTTATTAGCCTCAACATCTCCATTAGTTTTTGAGAGTCCTTCTTCATCATGCACTGGGGCCTCTTCATATATGTCAGCAGCAGGTGCAAGAGCTTTGAGTGCTTCTGCCTTTTTCATCTCCTGGTATTCTTGCAACAATTTTTCTTGTTTCTTTATTTCTCTCTGCCTCATCTCCTTACATGCTTTGATAAATTCAGGTGCACTGATATCGTCAATACCAAACTGGGCGTTTGTTAACATCTCGTTGGCCTTTAAAATTCTCTCTCTATCACCTGAGGTTTTTGAATCATGGACGATCATCTTTATGTCTTTCAAAAATTGTTTTGGCTCAGAATAGAAAC
Source organism: Yamadazyma vaughaniae (assembly GCA_030569695.1). Lineage (NCBI taxonomy): Eukaryota > Fungi > Ascomycota > Pichiomycetes > Serinales > Debaryomycetaceae > Yamadazyma > Yamadazyma vaughaniae. The sequence goes on along the minus strand of JAJMLO010000026.1, from coordinate 20,305 downwards.
CATTCCAAAGTCTTTCCTCAATGATATCCAAATCAATATTATAATAATACTTTCCAGTAGATAACTCTCTAATCATGTCTTTATGTTCTGGATCTGTTGCTTTAACATACATGACTTCATAATTTACCATTGGGTTCTCTAAGATCTCCGGATAGAAAATATGGCTCAATAAGCTTTCATCAATCATTGGCTTTTTGAATCTCTTATAACGAGCCTTGAATAGCTCCATCAAGCTAGCTAACTTGATTTTCAAGACATTCTTCAATTTAGTATCTTCATACTCTTGCTGCTTGAGCTTTTTCTTGTCCAAATCACTGGCCACACCAACGGGTTCCTCAACTACCTTCAATTGTTTAAGTTTACGCTTTGGCCTATTTGCGAAGTCGTTGATGAATTCATAAGGTTTCATGAGTAATGTGGTCTCGAGAGTTTTGAAGAATTCACGTCTCTGGCCCACATCAGGGTTATGCAACACCACGTTATTAGTTTCGTTGGTGGAAGCAAAAAGTAATTTGATTTCAGGGTCTAAATTATAATGATCAGTTTCACTTATTCCCAATAAAAGAATCTTTTCATTACTCTTCAAAGACCTGAGCAAACTGTTTAATGTCGCTTTGGCAGTGGATGGAATTATCTGAAACCAAATATCAATATTTGGTATAAATATAACAGAGGGTTGATGTCTTCTAGCTTCAATAAATGTTTGAATAATAGCCAGTTCTGGGGTTCTACTGGAGTCTGAAAATATTGAGCCTATGTCCAACGATTGAACTTGAAATCCTTCTAGATGATTCAAAATGGCAGATCCAACATACTGTTGCCCACCACCATTCTCGCCTGAAATCAATAAGCTTGGTTTACATATTCTCGAGTTTTCTAAACTCTTTAAAAATTCTTGTCTTGCAAAACCACCATCCTTATCTTTGATCGTGGGATCCAAGTACATTGCTTCTTCCAATGGGGACTTCTTCTTCTCGCCCTTTAAATGGATTGAATCTGGTAGTAAATTATTCAACTTTGTGATTATCTCAGCATATTGGGGCTCTAATAAACATTTCAAGTGTTCAGGCAAAGGAGATGAGCTGGAAGTTGTAGAACGTGCACTCGAAGGAACAATTTTATCCATTGCATTCATGAAATCTTTTGCGATAACCTTCACCTTAGAAGGCACTACCTGCAATTTTTTGTTGGTCTGATAGATTTGAGGATATTTCCTTTGAATTGAATTCAAGGCAGCCTCAGTGCATAAGGCCCGTAAATCAGCACCACCATAGCCTTTAGTTAAATCGGCTATCTTCCCTACAAACTCATCACCCAATGGTGGAGACCATTTCTTCGTGTGAATCTTTAAGATTTGCGATCTAGCATTAGCATCTGGTAATGGGAAATAGAACTCTCTATCGAAACGACCAGGTCTCCTCAAAGCTGGATCTATAGCATCTGGCCTATTTGTTGCACCAATGACTATGACCTGTCCACGATTATCCATACCATCCATCAACGCCAATAAGGTCGACACAATAGATGCATGAATTTGTTCTTGTTTTGAAGATCTAACGGGTGCCAATCCATCGATTTCATCGAAAAATATAATTGATGGTTGTTGATTCTTGGCCTCTTCAAATAACAATCTTAACTGCCTTTCAGCCTCTCCAACCCATTTACTCAAACAATCAGCACCCTTTCTCATGAAGAATGTAATTTTCCGTGTCGAGGTAGAGAAACTAGAAGCTAATGCACGAGCCATTAATGTCTTACCTGTTCCTGGAGGACCATGGAAGAGAACACCCCTGGGAGGAGTAATACTGAAATTTTGGTATAATTCAGGGTAAAGAAGGGGCAATGCCACCATCTCCTTTAACTGGTCGATGTAGTTATCCAACCCACCCACAGCAGTGAAATCAATATTCATATCTACTCCCAAAGGATCCGTATCACTAAGGGTATTTTTCTTCTTATCTTGGTTCTTGGATGTGGAAGTACCGATCAATGTAGTGGTATTATGAGATTGTTTTTTGGTAATGGTAGCCTCACCGTTTATGGGTGCAATTTCCTCGTCTGATGAATCTGAATCATCTACATTTTGTCCGATTGGAACTGCTCCGCTACCAGCTCCAGCAATGCCACCTGGTGGGATGTTAGTTCCAAAAACTGAGATGACATCACTACCACCAAATGGCCCTGCCGTTGGGAACAAAAGGTTTCTGTATTCACTTTTATACGAAGCAGGTCTCCCTCTTCTACCCTTCGTGAAACTTGGCATCTGTAGAGCATTTCCAGCAGCTCCAGCATCTTCTATCTGATCATTTAAAATTGGTGGAGGAATAGTGTAATCGATCTTGGCTCTTTCTCTGAGTTTGTGCTTAACTGGTTCGGGGTCCGGAGATGAATCATATAAGGCTGCTAACTCCTCCTTAAGGTCTTCTTCAGATGATTCTTGGTCTGTACCATTTTCGTTATTCTCTTCGGCTTCAGCTTCAGGTTCCGCAGTTCTGCTTCTTGTGCCACGTCTTCTGGAACTCAAGATAGGTTCAGTCGAATGGGATCTTGATCTGGACTTCTTTTTCTTCTTAGGAGCCTGGCCATATTCAAAATCTTCTGACATTTCATCTTCATCTGAAGCAATAAACCGTTTCTCAGTAAGTTTACGAGCAAACTCATCGTCCTCAGATATGTCGTCATCCAATTCGAAATCTGAACTCATAGCCCGCCTTTTTCTCCGGCTCCTGGATGTTGTGACATCGTCGTCATCATCTTCATCATCGTCCTCAATATAATCATCTTCATTTTTATCATTATCTGATGGACCCGAATCAAGGCTCTCTGGATTTTCACTGACATTGTCGTCATTGACCTCATCTTCTGAGTGATGGGCGTCACTATCCCCACTGTCCTCAATCACTGAACGACGGTTTCTTGTGCTTCTAGTCATCCGTTCAGGATTATATTGTAATGTTACAAGAATTGTGATAACGCGATTGGTAAGTAACTAGACACCGGCCTAAAAACAAAGACAAAAGTAAGATTCTTCTTGGCAATTTTTTCAATGTAAACTGATCGTGAGTTTTATACCAGCTTGCAAGTGTAATTCAAAGAATCTTGATCTTTTGGTAAAATATATTCACCGTGTTTCTGGTGGGATTTTGAGTTGATTATTTGTTTCTCGATGAAAAATTGCGTGCGAAATATTCTTCCAGTGCCGGCCTTGGACGTCAAAAGGAACCTGATCATTTTCAACATTAAAGGGGTTAAGTGATGTAGAAATCAAAGGGTCTAGATATTCAAGTCTACCGTGATACATTTGGGCTTTTTTCCGGCGACTTTTGACATTTTACCGGCAAAAGGGCCGTAATGCTGCAGTCTCTCGTTTTCTTCTGCAGCAAAGCCAAATTACACTTCTGCGACAGAATTTGCAGCCATTTCCAATCTCTTAACTATAGCACAGGTAACCACCAGCTTCTGAAGAATCCTGGTGCACACACGATACCTGAAATCTTCAAACGCACTCGACGTTTCGTTGTATGTGAGACAAACACGACCTATTTGACAATGTTCATTTATGTCTAAGTCTATATATATACAAGTTTAAGCGTTTACTTTTATGCGTTTGATTGGAAGCTCATGCTTGCCATTTGCACCTTCTCCATACGAGATGTTGGAAAATGGCTTCAAAAATTCCGTGTTCCTTTCGCTACCATCAACTGCAAGTCGATCAAGTAACTTTCCTGATAATGTAGGAATAATAGGATTGATTAAAATAGAACATATTCTCACAGCTTCGCATGCCAAAAGGATATAGTAGTTACGGAGAACCTTCAAGTCTTCGGATTCTTGAGTATTTTCTTCTGCTTTTATTCTTTTGTTGTACAACCATGGTTCCGAACTTTGAAGTAACTGATTAGCCAGTTCCAATACCTGCCACCACAGTTGGATGGCCTTCATGTTATCGAACCGTTGCATTGATTCAAACATGTCGGCATGAATGGTTTCCAATCTTCCCAATAATTGGGATCTGGCAAGAAGAATTGACTCGACATTTGCTGGGTTGACACTCTTATTTCTTATCAACTCTTCGATATTATCGAACTTACCATCGTTATTGTCTTTGACACTTTGTGCTATATCAAACGAACTTCCACCACAACGAGTAACGATGTTGGCATACTTACCAATTAAATTATCTCGAGTATGGTTGAAGTATTTGCTGCTGTAGTTGCAATCGCTATTGATATTGGAATGTTCCATCAAAAAGAATCTCAATGCATCTTCACCATAAACCTCGCACGTTTCAATAGGGTCTACTACGTTTCCTAAACTTTTGCTCATCTTGAAACCTTCACTAAGCCAATGTGAATGTACCATAACTTGCTTTGGTAACTCTATTCCCGCAGCCATAAGAAATATAGGCCAATAGATACAGTGAAATCTAGCAATGTCTTTCCCAATCACATGAATAGCTTGTCCCCAAGGATTTGAATCAGGAACCTCATACTTACCAGACTGCAAATCGAAAGAGTCAGGAAACCCACAGGAGGTTATGTAATTTGTTAAGGCGTCGAACCAAACATAAATCTTTTGAGACTCATCTCCGGGAACCGTAATACCCCATTTCAACCTAGATGCTGGACGTGATACTGACAAATCCGTGAGCTTTTCATTCTTAAGTTCAGAAAGAATCTCATTATACTTTTGCTTTGGAGTAATGAATTCGGGGTTCTGCTCAAGATATTCGATAAGTTTACTCTGGAATTCAGACAATTTAAAGAAGTAATTAACCTCATTATGGAACTTGACTTCATTCTTAGTTTCTGACGATACTATCACCTCTTGTCCATTTTTTTCAACTTTTTCCACTTGCGTTTCCGGGTAGAACGTTTCATCACTAACACTATACCACCCACTGTGCAGTCCCTTATAAATTAAACCTTTCTGTTCCATTATCTCCCAGAACTTATTGACTGCAATTACGTGATCTGCATCAGTAGTTCGGATAAATCTGTCATACCTGACATTCAACTGTTGGGCCAAGAACTTGAAGTTCTCCGAAACACTATCAACAAGCTGTTTGGGAGGTATACCTTGCTTTTCGGCAACATTCTGTATTTTCAAACCGTGTTCATCAGTCCCAGTAGTGAAAAATGAAGATTGAGATGGGTCAAGCTTTTCCCATCTATTACGCACATCACAAAGCAACATGGTATATAGATGCCCAAGGTGTGGCTTGGCATTCACGTAGAATATAGGAGTCGTGATATAGAAGGGCTTCGATAGGAAGCTGGAGACTCTCATGTTGGAGTAGAACCTAACGTCTGAAAAATTATTCGCGGTTGCACTTTATACGTGAAAGTTTATAGAGTTATAGTTCTAGTAAGTTTATATTATGCTGATCCAAATAAATAGTATTGGAATTGGGTAAATATACAAGGAGGGAGCTAGCTGGTGAAATGTTTAAGCTGTTTTCTCCACAAAAATGGCCATCAAGGCAAAGACAGTATAGAATAATGCCAACGGATAGGCAATCAAGGCCCTGACATTGTGTAACTTCAATACCACCACAAAAAAGGCCAGAGCCGAGTACGTACACCAGAACACAGCAACCCCACTCAATATGTAACCAAGTGAATTATCCAATGAGAAGAACACTCCTAATATACTGATTAATACCAAAGGTAATAAACAATAACCAATTACGGAGGCCGATCTTAATAAGTCAATTTGCACCTTGTCACTCATGAGTTTGAACAAGAAATGCAATGTGAGAATACCAAAGAGCCCAACTCCATAAATGTATCCGAATTGGACTTTTCCTGCCAACAAAAGTAAGGTTCCAAACAATAATACAAATAAAATAGGCCCTGCCAAATCAGAGTCCGCCATTATATCGGATGTGATATTTTGATTAAGTGGGTTCAACACGGCCAACGTCTTTGTCTTGATATGTTGGAAGTTGATTCCAAGCTCTTCGAGGAGTGGAGGTTCATTGGCGTATCCCGAAGTTCCAAAAGCAGCCAAAAGACCTGGTGTGAGTTCCCCAGCTCCCATAGATCCTGAGACATCAAAGCCATTGAATCCTGCATCCATTGTTCCCAAATTCTGCGGTGGATTGGCATAATTAGAATAGTTTGACTGGTAGAAGTCTGACGATTGTTGGTAGTAGGCCATTCCTGAGTGTTCTTTGAGTTATGTCTTTGGATAACCTCTTTTTCTGGGTGGAAGATTAATTATTATTCGTAAGTCTGCGACCTATATCAAGAAGAATTCGGTTTTTATCAACACTAGTTATAATTTCAACTAAGATTTAGGAATTTGATTTCAGTTTTTGTTATTTCAACGTACGCGCAACGGGAACAATGAAAAGTAGTGCCAGTACCACCAAGGGATTGACAAAACGACAAGAATCAATACTGCCACAAAGTGTTACAGTGGCCGAGTGGTTAAGGCGACGCCCTGCTAAATTCTAAATTAGCTGCTAGGCGTTGCGCATTGCGTGCGCAGGTTCGAATCCTGTCTGTAACGTCATATTTTTTTTGATTTCGCTGGAGCTCCCAAATCGCGGACTTGTATAAACTCAGATTGTTCAGAAGATTCGCTGAACAGTTTTTTCTAATATGTCACAGCTGTTAATTGTATTTGCTCCCTCTGGATGCGTGCATTACCAGTATAACAACAAAACAATTCCATTTAATGATCTAATTGCCAGCATAGTAAATCTGGAGGTGACTGAAGTGGAATCTAACTTTTTCACCACAACCTCAAATCTGAAAAGATTCTACTGTTATCAGAGAAATGATGTATACGCTGCAGTTTATTTTGATGTTGTGACCACCATAGATAACGACAGAATCAAGCAGACGTTGATAGGGGTACTCAAAACGTTTGCTAAGGCTGACGAATTGGAGGAATCCAAAATGAAACAATTGATCGATTATCAGTTCAATCAACTAATGAAGTTAGACAAACAACCTGATTCCCGGACACAAGAAGGCAATGTTGTTGAAACAAGAAGCCCGGTAGCAAAGAGTGCTGTACAAACACCTAAGAAGTCCAAGAAGAAGATGAGAAAATGGGTCGATGGAGAAATGGTCGAAGAAGGTGACAGCACGGCACTTGACTTTTCAGTTGGTACGCCTGGTGAACAAAGTGTCGACAACTCGCTTCTTCGGGTTGATAATAGTGCATTTAAAAGAGAAAATAATATGGTTTTGGTCAGTGAATTAAATGACATCATTGGTGACAGTGACGATGACGAAGATGACGAAGAGGCCCCACAAGGCTCAGGCATGTTTTCTAAATTTTCTTCATATTTCGGATCTTCTATTAATATTGATGAAGTTTCCAAGCAATTCTACGAACAGCTTATAAGCAAGAATGTTGCATCACAAACTGCCACACAAATCCTTGAAAGGATTAAGAATAAACTTAAAGGTAAGAGCGTGAATTTACAAACCTTCAAGCAAACTCTTACAGAGGAATTAACCAAAACCTTATCCCCAAATGTTTCGACTGATTTATTGTATGATATCAAGTCCAAATCTAACCGTGGTCGCCCTTACGTTATTTCTGTCGTTGGTGTTAATGGTGTTGGAAAGTCGACCAATCTCGCCAAATTAGCTTATTGGTTCCTTCAGAACGACCTCAATGTGTTGATTTGTGCCTGTGATACTTTCAGATCTGGTGCCGTGGAACAATTAATGGTCCATGTTAGAAACTTGAAGACCTTGAATGACGGCTTGGACACCCATGCAAAGATCGATATCTTCCAAAAAGGTTACGGTGGTGGTGACCATGTGGTATCGACCGCAAGAGGAGCTATTGAACTTGGGACCAAAGAGAATTATGATGTTATATTGATTGATACAGCCGGAAGAACCCATTCGAATGCTAAGTTAATGGCCCCATTAAAGAAGTTCGGAGACGCTGCCAATCCAGACAAAATTATCATGGTTGGAGAGGCGTTGGTCGGTACCGATTCAGTTGAACAAGCAACCAATTTTAATAACGCATTTGGAAACCAAAGAAGTCTTGATTTCTTTATAATCTCCAAGGTAGATACCGTGGGAGAACTAGTAGGAACCATGATAAATATGGTCATGGCCACAAACGTGCCAATTTTATTTATGGGTACCGGGCAAACTTACACTGATATCAAGAGATTAAATGTTAAAAGTATCGTGGAAAGTTTGATGAGGTAATAGTCACTCACTCACAGCCTCACTATATATATAGAAACTTAATTTCATTTTCACCCAAAACACCGTAAATAATATAAATTCATAATTAGTAATTTCATAAGCTCATAGCTACGAATCCTGTCTACTACCACAAACATCACTCAACTCTGTTTGTATCGCCAGGATTCATTGCTTTTATAACTTGATCTTGTCGCGATTTTTCAGTGCTGCGAAATTTCCAAAACTGGAATCACTTGTTCATCCAGTTTAATACCATTCAATTGCTGGTGTTGGTATTTGCGATATATATCAGTTGCCATTGACCAGAATTTGAATAGGAAACAGAACTCCTGAAAATGTCCCTTTTTGTGAACATCCATGCTACTCGGGCTGCAGACTTGATTGACCCAGAGGCCAGTGAAGCCAGCTTGATCCGTCGGACTAATCCTGTATTGACTGCCAACTTGAATGGAATTACAAAGAAGACAAAATGTAAACGTAGCACAAACAACCCTTCGTGGGACCAAACATTGTGTTTGCCGTTGAAGAACTATGATAAGAGTCTGGTAGTTTATTTATGTGTTTGGGACAGACACAGAGGATATCGAAATTATCTTGGGGAATTGCGTATTGACTTGATTGAAATTTTCAGTCAGTCTGAAAGGGAATCTGAAACTGGCCAAAAAAATGGTGATTCTATTGATTCTTTCACCCCAGAAACACAACCAAAATGGTTCAAACTTCGTTCCAACAATTCCTACAATTCCTTTGTCACAGGTTCATTACTTCTTTCGCTCGAGCTTGTTGTCAAAAAGAAGGGACTCATTAGAAGACCGCAAACTATTGACGAGGAGGATAACTCAGGAAAGGTTGCTATCAAGGTTCATCCACCTTCGAGAAAGAATACTCAACAAGCAAAAGATGAGTTCTTAAGTGGTATGAAAGACAACCAGTTGAATGGAAATTTCAGCTCCAGCGAGCTTACCAGTGTTGTGGCGCCAAAAAGCATGAAACATGAACTTTTCACAGAGTGGATGGATTCTTTATTATACACTAAGGATAACTCGCTTGTTATCAACGACCAGGGCCTTTATTCTGATTCAGGTGATGCCACCGATATCTCTATTTCCGATATGGATGTAGCCTCAACTGTTTCTAAACATTCTGGTGAAGTAGGTGACTCCTTAATGAAACAAAGGATCCTGAGGAATCTTGTGGATGCTCAAGGAGATGACTTTGATCTGGAAGTGGAACTGATCATCTCCACTGATTTCTTCTCTGATGCTTCTTCCCTTGTGGATCCTGGTCTTGATAGTGAATCAAAGGATAATTTAGAACCAACACCAATCCAAAAGAGGTCTAAGAAACGATTCCTGTTCAAAAAAGGGCATAAAGAATCAAAATTTGAAATCAGAAACAGGAAAGTCGATGGGGTGATGTTTCTTGAGGTAGTTTCATGTACAGACTTACCCCCTGTCAGAAGACTCACTGGAATGGGAAGATTTGATATGGATCCCTTTGTTGTGGTCACTTTCGGGAAACAGACTTTCAGAACAAGTTGGAAACGTCATAGTTTGAATCCTATATTCAACGAACGGTTGGCTTTTGAGATACTCAAACAAGAAAAGAATTTTGAAGTACACTTCCTTGTTTTGGATAAAGACAGGTTCTCTTTGCATGACAATATAGCGAGTGTTTCAATTCCTTTCCAAGATTTAGTTAAGACAGCTACGGCAGCTCCTAGAAGCATGTATCTCCGTCCTTTAAATGAAGACTCGGGTGACTCTTTGGATTCTACACAAGAGGAATTTACTGATAGAGAGTTACCACAGAATGATAATATAACATTCGTCGACGATAAGAATATCGTCGAAACTATGGAGAAAAGACTCATTAGAAAGAAACTCAAATTAAAATATTCGAATACTTCTAAATTCAAGACCATGGATTTATCATTGAAATTGGAAGATGAAAAGTACAATGAGAAATATTCACCCAAATTGAAAGTTCGTGTTCGGTATGAAACGTATGATAATTTAAGACGTTCTTTTTGGGAACGCTTGTTGGATCAGTATAGTTTGCATGATGATGAAAGCAAACTTGAAAAGGATGTTGGCGACAAAGAATATGATTATATTGAATTGATTTCCTTACTCGATGCGTTGGGTTGTGAAAATAGTGATGACATTGTTGCATCTTTCTTCAACAAATATGGAAAACTGCCTTGGGGAGGTGATACCCTTAAAATTAATCAGATCTGTGACTGTCTTGAAGCACATGTTGAAGCTGATGATACCGATAATAAACTTTTCGAGATCGAAAGATGTCCTAATTGTTTGAAAAAACGGTTTGTTAACAAACATGATATGGATATCGTAACTCATTTTGCAATTTGTGGGTCTAAAGATTGGAGTATTGTGAACAAATTGCTTGTTTCTTCGTATGTCACCCCACAATTAGCCTCCAAGAGATGGTTTACCAAGCTTTTAATTAAGCTCAGTTATGGTAAGTATCAGCTTGGAAGTAACTCTGCTAATATCTTGGTTCAAGACCGTAGAACAGGTGTGATCTTAGAAGAAAAAATGGGGGTCTATGTTCGTTTAGGGATCAGACTTCTCTACAAGGGATCAGACTCAGCCAAAAAGAGACGAATCAGAACTTTATTACGAAAAATGAGTATTAAGCAGGGTGTTAAGTTTGACGATCCCAGCCTGAAGCTCGATATTCCATCTTTTGTCAAGTTTCATAAACTTGATTTATCTGATTGTTTGGAGACAGACTTATCCAAATACTCAACATTTAATGACTTCTTCTACCGGAGGCTCAAACCAGGAGCAAGACAAATTGAAGCCGAGAATGACAATGGGATCGCTACTTCACCTGCTGATTGTCGTTGTGTAGCATATAACTCCGTCTCGGCTGCTACCGAGCTTTGGATCAAGGGTAGAAACTTCACAATCGCAAAGCTTTTCAACGGAAACTTTTTTGACTTAGAAAATACCGACGTCTATAAACCAGATAAATGTGCAGTAGCAGTTTTCCGGTTAGCTCCTCAAGACTACCATAGATTCCATTCCCCTGTAAGTGGAAAGATCAAGAAGATCAAATTCATCGAGGGAGAGTACTACACAGTCAACCCGATGGCTATCCGTTCGGAGCTTGACGTATTTGGAGAAAATGTAAGAGCTCTTATAGCCATCGAGACTGAGAGATTTGGAACCGTTATTATGATACCTGTTGGTGCCATGATGGTGGGGTCTATTATCCTCACAAAAAAAGAAAACGATACCATCAAGAAGGGAGATGAAATGGGATATTTCAAGTTTGGAGGCTCTACAGTTATTTTATTATTCGAGAAAAATAAGTTCAAATTTGACACAGACCTTGTGGACAACTCAAATCAATGTATTGAAACATTGGTCAGAGTTGGACAAAGTGTCGGCCATTCTCCAAGCCAACCAGAATATTTGAGAGACCATATTCTGTTCTCGAAATTGGCAGAGGGCTCAAAAAAGAATTTGATCAGAGTAATTACTGGAGGTGACTTGGGTAATGCCAAAGAATTACATAACTGGGAAGCCGTGAATACAATGAAAAGCATCAATTCCGACAAATGGAAACTAAGCATGGGATTATAGTATATATATTCGAATATATCAAATAGCATTCACAGCCAATCTAAGATTGCAACAAGCGAGAAGATACACAATTCACGCACGACCGCGCGCAGACGATAAGGCCATCGTTTGATATCAAAAGCCAGGCATACCGAGTTTTTTACCAATAACATGTCATCGTCGAGGAAAAAGCTTTTGTTGATGGGTCGTTCTGGAAGTGGGAAGTCTTCTATGAGGTCCATTATATTCTCCAATTACTCTGCATTTGATACTCGGAGATTAGGTGCTACTATTGACGTTGAACATTCTCACTTGCGGTTTTTGGGAAACATGTCGTTGAACTTATGGGATTGTGGAGGACAAGATGTTTTCATGGATAACTACTTCACCACACAGAAAGACCATATCTTCAAGTTTGTTCAGGTATTAATTCATGTTTTCGATGTCGAGTCGAAGTCCATAAATAAGGATATTGAAATCTTTATTAAGGCTCTTACCAATTTGCAAAAGTATAGTCCTGAAGCTAAAGTATTTGTGTTACTTCATAAGATGGATTTAGTGCAGATAGATAAAAGAGAGGAACTTTTCAGTATTATGATGGATAAACTTCAAAAAATCTCGAATCCTTACCAATTCAAATTAGTGGGTTTTCCAACGTCTATTTGGAATGAAAGTTTATACAAAGCATGGTCACAAATTGTATGTTCATTGATTCCAAACATGAATTTATTCAATGAAAATCTTCTTAAATTTAACACAATTCTAGATGCTGAAGAAATCATATTGTTCGAGAAGACGACTTTCTTGGTTATATCATCAACGAATTCCATTAAACATCAATTGAATGGAACCACCACCAACAACTTGGACAACTTAGACCCCAAAAGATTTGAAAAGATTTCAAACATCATCAAGACTTATAAACAGTCAATATCAAAACTCAGAACGAATTTCAATAATCTCATCATTAAAGGAAATAACGATACACAATTTTTCATTGACGTCTTAACAGACAATATGTTCATCATGATTATACTAAAAGATACAGGAGGCGAAGGAGATGTTGTCAGTAACAAAGAAGAGTTAATAGTATTGAAGAACATCAAGGCTGCAAGAAAATGGTTCGAAAAAATAGAGAGCGTGAAGTAATTTGAAAATGAGAGTTAATAGTTGGTATAAGTCCGGTACCTGAATTTTAAGAGACAAGGTGTTATTACTAATGCAATAGCCTTGAATATATAGTGAATAAATGAACTAGAACACAAGTAGCCCGAAACCTTATGTATAGGAAATCGGTACTTTTGCAACCCTTCGTTCCCTTACAATATCCGGTTAAGTGGATTGGCGATTTTTTGCGATTTGCCCGCTAAACGACGAAACGGCTTAAAAATTATACAAAATATTCTTCCTATTAAACAACATGGGAAAATTAGTCCAATTATTGTCACATCCAGACGAACTCAAGGCAGTCATCCAGTTGCTTAAGTTCAGAAAGCCGTTGCATCCAAGGAACAAGGAAAAGCTGGCTCCATCATTGAACAGATGCTATGAATTATTGTTTTTGACGTCCAGATCATTTGCGGCAGTTATCGATGAGTTGCATCCTGAATTGAAAGATGCTGTTATGTTATTTTATCTCTTGCTTAGGGCTTTAGACACTGTTGAAGATGATATGTCTTTAGATCCTAAGGTTAAAGTCCCTTGGTTGAAATCATTCACCGATTTATTTAAGTTAAAAGAATATTCATACGATAAGGTCAACGAGAAGGAGAAGGACAGAATTGTGTTATTGGAATTCACCGAGCTTTTGACTGAGTACCACAAATTGAAACCAGTCTACCAAGACATAATCAAGGACATTTGTAAGAGAATGGGTGACGGAATGGCTCATTATATTTTAGATGAGCAATTCAATGTTTCAGGCGTTGGTACAATTGAAGATTACAACTTATACTGTCATTATGTTGCTGGAATTGTGGGTGAAGGGTTGACCAAATTATTTATAGAGGCTGAATTCGGAGACAAGTCATTGGCTAACAACGACTACGAGAAAGCCAATTCAATGGGATTGTTTTTGCAAAAGACCAACATCATTAGAGATTACAACGAGGATTTACTTGACGGTAGATCTTTCTGGCCAAAGGAGATCTGGTCAAAATACACTGACAAATTGCCTTTGTTTGCTGATAAAACAAACCCTGAATATCAAACCAAAGGTGTTCAATGTATCAATGAATTGGTATTGAACGCATTAGGTCATGTTGAAGACGTATTGGTATATCTTTCATTGGTGAAAGACCCATCGTCATTTAACTTCTGTGCTATTCCTCAGGTCATGGCCATTGCTACATTGGAACTTGTGTACAATAACCCTCAAGTATTGTATGATCACATCAAAATCAGAAGAGGAACTACTTGTAAATTGATCTTGGGTAGTAGAACTTATCCTCAAGTGGTTCTGATCTTCAGAAATTACTTAAGAAAGATGCATCACAAATCCGATATCAAGGATCCTCTTTACTTCGAGATTGGTCTCAAAATCAGTAAGTTGGAGCAAATTTGTGATATGTTGTATCCAGATCCAAAGTCAATTCCCGAAGGTGTTACTGTTACCAACCAATACAGTAAGTTGGTGGCTGATAGAATCCATGTAGACGACCAAGTCGAAGAAATAATTAGATTAGAAACTTTCAAGTGCAATGCTGCCATTTCAGTGGTTGTTTTGTTCATTGTCGGTGTAGTATATGCCTTAGTGAAGTGAATAATGTATTATGTACCTTTGTGAAGCGAATATTAAGATAATATATATTATATATCTATGTCCGGTTGTGAAGCAGATCATTTTGTCTTCGCCTCGCTTTTCGCATAGCTTAATGGATTTACAAGGAGATTTATGTTAACGACAAACAAATCTTGAAAATGTCAATTGCTTTCCAAATTAGAAAGATAACGTGGTCTGATTATGAATTGACAACACCGGTGCTTTTACAGGAGGAAAATGGACCATGCCCGTTGATAGCATTGATCAATACTCTCTTGTTGAAAATGGATGTTAAAAATAGGAACAACGGGTTCGAAGGTAAAAGTCCCAGTGAATTGGATAATAATATAATTAGACTCAAAGATTATCTACTTTCAAGGCCTCAGATCGAGTTACAAGACTTACTTTCTAGATTGGGTGATTTGCTAATTCAATTCAACGAACTGAAAATCGGCTATAATTTAGATAAGTTATTAGAAAGTCTTCCACTCTTGCATACTGGCCTAAGCGTGAATCCGAATTTAGCAGACGGCAGCTTTGAGCAGGACTTAGCTGTTGATTTGTTCCAGATCTTCGACGTTAAACTTGTCCATGGTTGGGTAGTGGGGCAGGAGGACCCTGCTTTTAAGAACATCCACGATCTCAAATATTTTGATTCAATCCAGGATCATCTTATTTCAGAAGATGACACAGCTGTTCAAGAGTTTCTCAATGAAACGTCCACTCAATTGACATCTTTTGGACGTGGACTTTTGGACAAGAAAGTTAATGTAGAGGACTTTGTCGTTCTTTTTCGTAACAATCACTTCAGCACGTTGTTTAAAAAAGGAGAGAACGACTTTTATACGCTTTTGACAGACTCAAGCTTCGGCACAAACACAAAGATTGTTTGGCAATCATTAATATCCACATCCGGATCAGACGACTTATTTTTTTCTGGAGACTTTTTACCGGTCTTGGAGGATACAGCTGACTACGTTGATATGAAGGTTGATGACGAGAATTTGAAGCTCATCAAGAAACTACAGGAAGAAGATGATGAAGAATATGCCAGGAAATTGGAAAAGTCATACAAAAACCGGAAGCCACCAATAAAGGCTGCAATATCGAATAAAACCAAAGAATCAAAAGCCACAACCAAAGGTAAAGGCAAAGACATTAAAGACATCAAAGAAAAAAAGAAATCGAATTGTATAATCGTATAATTCTAGAACGTTTATGCTACACTATTGAGCCTGGCCATTACTAACCTCTTGTTCAACACCGGCCTCTTCTTCCTCGTTAGTTTCGCCTTCCACCTGATCTTCGTCAATCTGTTCACCTTCATATTCCATTGGATCGTAGACACTTCTGACACTGTCCATTTGTCTCATTTCATCGGTATTTGGTTCTCTTAAGTTGTAATTGATCACATCGTACGTACTTTCCTTGACAAACTTATTGATTTGGGTGTTAGTGGAAGTTCTGTACTTCTTCAAGTCAATTTTACCGTTCACAGGATAGTAGTATGCCAACTTTCTCTTTTTGTTTTCTCCAGGAACAAATTTAATCAATAACTCCTCAAATGGTTTGCCAAATTTGTTGTAATTCATTTCGTAGTTTCTCATAAATTTAAATTTGAAAGTGTCATTTTGGTCATTTACCAAGTTACTAGGTTTATTGGGTTCTTCCGAGTTTAAAGACTCATGTAATTTATCAACGTTCTCATCAAGATCTTGATATAAAGACATCCATTCTCCATCATTACTTGTGATAGGTTTAAATATTGCTGTAGATAAAGACTTTTTGTGTAATTCTTCATCGAATTCATCTTTTTGCAGTCTTTTAAGAGCAGTCAATTCTCTGTTGAAAGAAGCAGATCCCGAGAATTTGATAGACATCAATTTAGCATCCATCATAGATGTATCTGGTAAAAATGGCCATGCACTTACAGCTTTCAAGTGCTTCTTCGTTGGATGTTTCAAATCTTTGAAATTCTTAAGAGATTCTTCAGCCAAGTCGAATGTCTTTTCTACAGCCTTCAACTGGGATTCACTATCAAATTGCTCATCTTCCTTCTTGTTCACCTTTTCGGAGTCATGAACGTTTCTTGAAATTGCCCTTTCTGAGATATATTCTGTTCTTCTCAAGAAAGAAACCTCTGGCTCTTTCCTGCTGATTTTTCCAATACCAGCATCTCTCAATAAAGCCCTATCGTTAGGATGTAATTCTACAGTCTTATCATCTTTGGAATTCTTCACTATGCTCGATAAGTCGCCGTTATCCAAAACCCCTGGATTATTGATTAAGTTCAAGCTCATTCCATTCTCGTCGTCGATATTTTCAATGAGTTTCTTAAAGTTATCCTTTCTGAAAAGAGAACTGAGAATTTGGTCGGCTTCCTCTTCTGGTTGGACATACTCAGTTGTTCCTGTCTTGATAAACTTTGGGTTGATGGGTGGTGGCGGTAAGTTGTTGATGTATCTTACCTTGGCCACGAATTCTTGTCTGACCGGCTTCTTAGACATGTTGGTGCTGAAAAATTGTTTGTGCGAATTCTCCAAACATATTAAGTGAGGATCAAGGTGGTTGCATAGGACTAGAAAAAGATATGCTATTCCAAAACGTTAGATGATAGACTCAGATGAAGCAGAATCATAGTATATAGAATCAAAGACAATTGATTTGACACAAAGAAAAATAAGAAAATCAAATTTACTGTAAAGCTATAAAACAAACTATTGGATGCAACAAGCTCAGATTAGATTGAGTTCTGTGCCGTTTACAACATATACCAAATCCCTGGCATGATCAAGGAACTGCAACATAGAGCTCCTGATCATTTTGTGCCGTAAGTTTTGAACGGCAACAGCATGTTCAAGAGTTTTCCCGAGGTCAAAAATATCGTCTTCATTTATAAATACAACTGGATCTGAACTCAAACCCAATGATGACATTCTTAATTTATCAACGAAGTCTTTTTCAGACTCTTTGGACATATTCCCCTTATGAATGATAATGGTGGATGGCAATTTGTCTTCATAACAGCCAGAAGATATATCACCCTCTGAAGAATAGGAAAACCCATCTGTTTTCTGTTTAAAATAGAGGGACTTGAATGAAGCAGCTTCTTCGGGAGAAATCTTTCTTTTAACTATGGATATGTTTATTTTTTCGGTTCCTAAAATCTTCATATCGTCTTGTTCGACTTCACCATTAACTAGGGCCAAAGCTGGCACGGAAGCTATTAATAAGAACAATTGGGGTTTCATCAAATCTGTTGAGTTACGTTTGTGAAATTAATATTGATGTTTTCTTGAGACTTATTCATAATTATCGGGTTTGTGGCCGATACAATAGCGATACTCGAGTATCTGTACAACTTTGCAGCCAAAAATAAAAACGCTGAGAAGTGAAAATATTTAAAACTAAGATTTGACTGGTAATTTCGACAACAAGCTCAACAAAAATTATACTTATGACAAACACAAGCTTGTATGAGTCTAAATGATATACATTGGGACAAAATAAGGGTTATTGTAAAATTAGTTATTAATACCACATCCAGCCGCCTTATCTCATTTCGCTCGCTCTTCTTTGCTCGTCATTTCTCTGCGAGATATATTTCTGCTTCAAGGATATCATGTCGGGAAGAAAGAAAACATTGTTGAAAGTTATTATTTTGGGGGATTCCGGTGTAGGAAAGACTTCATTGATGCAACAGTTTGTTAACAACAAGTTCAGTCATCAATATAAAGCTACCATCGGAGCCGATTTTTTAACCAAAGATATTACTCTTGACAATAATAAACAAGTAACTCTTCAAATTTGGGATACTGCTGGACAAGAAAGATTCCAAAGTTTAGGTGTTGCATTCTATAGGGGAGCCGATTGCTGTGTCTTGTGTTACGATGTGACTAATGAAAAGTCGTTGAATAATTTGGCTAGTTGGAAAGACGAATTTTTAGTTCAATCGAATGTCACCAATCCCCAAGACTTCCCATTCATCATAATAGGTAACAAGATTGATGTGGATGAAAACAAGAAGATTCCTTCCTTACAAAAGAAATTGACCAATATCACCAACAATCAATTAGGAGGTTTGAATTATCCTGTCTTTGACACTTCAGCCAAGGACGCAATTAATGTCGAAACAGCATTCGAAGTTGTGGCTAAAATGGCTTTACAACAGGAAGAATTGAACGATGCTGGAAATGATGTTAGTGATGATTACAATGATGCAATTAATATCCACTTAGAAGGAGATTCATCTGGATGTGGATGTTAAATCAGATTTTAGTCAAGAGTCGATAGATTTGTAGACCAAATACTGTACACTTATATTTACTTACTTATTTACTGTTCAAACACATACAAAGCACCTTAACAAACATATTGATAAGTTGGCTGTTATTGTTACCATTATTGTTATTATTATGGTGTTGAGGACTGGAACCATGTTGTTGTCCATATTGTGGAGCTGGTTGGGATTGGTATCCAGAAGATGGACCAGATGTATAAGTTGGCAAGTTCAACCATTTTTGGGGTAAAGAGTTCACATCTTTGCCCTTCAAGTCGATAACCAATACCCCCAGATTGTGAGAATCTATTTTATGTTTCAATCCACTTTCATCACACATTTCATCAATTGCAGGCTTCAACTTGGCAATACCGTTTTTGGAGTGTAAACCCTTTCCAACAATGACCTTAAGATGACTCTGTTGGGTTCTGACGAATTGTACAATTCTCACTTGTAAGAAGTATTCCGCTTCTTTAACATACAATCCATGTAAATCAATTTCATCCTCAGCAGAGTCTGTGTTATTTTCTCTGAATACATAGCTAGCAGCTTGACGATTGTAGCCTTCGGCTTCCTCTAATGCCTGTTTACTTTGTTCGCTCAAGTTGTGAGCTTGTTGTCCATCTCCAGCTTTATAGGCAGCTTGAGATTGTTGAGATAACTGGTTTCTTTTTTTATAAAGTTGATCGGCTTTTGCTCGGAGATTCTTGTAGTTCGAGTCAGTAGCATGGTTGTAGTCTCTTGGTTGAGAGTCATCGAATAATTTAGCACCTCTGTTAAGAACTTCCATGGTGAAGAGGCTGGGAATGGATAAATTTCACTTGTGCGACTGAAATTTTAAGCGAGAAGATGCATCGTGGTGATAATTATGAATTATCAGAAGAGGCTTTCGACAAAAAATAACTTATCTATGAATGAATTCAGAAAACCCCAAAATAAAATCTACGACGAGTTTGATTATACATATATTAAACTAACACTTAAAAAAGAGACGTAGTCCCAAAACCAGGTTTAGTTTACTTCTTAGCAGCCTTTTGAGCAGCCTTGGTAACCTTACCAGCCTTGTCAGATTTTTCAACAGCCTTGATGACACCGACAGCAACGGTTTGTCTCATATCTCTGACAGCGAATCTACCTAATGGTGGGTATTCGGTGAAGGATTCAACACACATTGGCTTAGATGGGACCATCTTAACCATGGCAGCGTCACCAGACTTGATGAATTTTGGATTTTCTTCCAAAACCTTACCGGTTCTTCTGTCAATCTTCTTTAACAAAGTGTCGAATTTACAAGCAATGTGAGCAGTGTGACAATCCAAAACTGGAGAGTAACCAGAGGAGATTTGACCTGGATGGTTCAAGACAATAACTTGAGCATCGAAAGAGTCACAACCCTTTGGTGGATCGTTCTTGGAGTCACCACAGACGTTACCTCTTCTAATTTCCTTAACGGAAACGTTCTTAACGTTGAAACCAA
>JAJMLO010000025.1:0-55551 GCA_030569695.1 Yamadazyma vaughaniae | reverse complement strand
AGTACACAAAGGCCCACACACCCAGTACACAAAGGCCCACACACCCAGTACACAAAGGCCCACACACCCAGTACACAAAGGCCCACACACCCAGTACACAAAGGCCCACACACCCAGTACACAAAGGCCCACACACCCAGTACACTATCGGAGTTAACCTTAATAAATTAAGTTTTCTATTTTGGGAGCCTGCCCCCGAACGGTTCATGTCAATTTTACAGGGCTGCACATGCAAACCTGTCATCTTGGAATCGCTTATTTTCCTTAAGAGAAACAAATATCTCGAGCCTTCCCATACATAGGCATCAAGAAAATTCGCTTAATCAAGATAAAATATTAACTTAAATTACTATCATAAATAAACGTAGGGGATATTGTTCAACTATAAAATGGTTATGATCTTTCCCAATTTTATGTTCAAGAATATTTTTTGGGGATTTTGTAATCAGTTTCTAATAATATAGAAGCTTAAACTTAAGTCTGCAATAATTAAATTGAAATTGATACACGATGCTGGAACTGGTCGAAGTTATTTGTAACCTGGGTTCTATGTCAAGTACATACACTGGTTTAGTAGGACCACTGGAAACATTTGTTTGCGTTAATGGAGTACCCTTTACGAAAGCACCACCAGCTGCAAAACTGGACGGCAGAAAATCAATTACGACGACAAGCATGGTTATGATTTTCTTATCGTTATTTTTCATGTTGGGATTGTGCAGTGCTTAGAACGTCAGAAATCCGAATAATTAACATGATGGCTTACAAGAAAAGCAGATTATGGATCTGCTTGCAGCTTCCAAATATTACTCTTATTGGAACTACCGAAGGATTGGCCTACCTCAATCCATCCATAAAGGAGTCGTTTTTGCGTAATGGTTGATCCATAAATATTCGCATTACTGCAAATTTTGCAAATTCTATAAATTTGAATAAACAATTACTGATTAATAGCAGAATCTTTTGATTTCAAATTGCAAAGAATATCTCATAAACTTTCAACCAGAGTTAAGAGGAACAGATACTATCATAAAGGTTTATAACAATTTTTAGATGAGGAAGGAAAGGTTTCGGCTTTTATTATTTCTATAGATGGTCCAAAAAGCTGAATCTATTTTTCCTTTTTATTCTTCGTATTCTTTAACAAAGCTATAATTTAGAGTCCTTGCTTAGTATAAATAAGTGGAACTTTGCGTGAAAGTTCTCAATGTCAAATTGCTCAATAGAAGTCAATTGGCGTTTTAGTTTTCAGAATCGAAAATCTTCTCTAAATAGTTGTACCAATTTATACCCAAGACCTTTTCAATCTTTGTCTTACTCCACCCTTTTCTAGCCATTGCGGCAGCCAATTCGGGTCTTTCAGCCAAAGGACCAAGTGGTTTGACAACTTTTTGCGACCCCCAAGGTGCCATTTGTCTTGCATAACCTTTGTCTTTGTTACACCATTCCATAAAAGGTGATGGTCTAGCATGTCCCTCAGAAGCATCTGATCCAATTCCCACCAAATCTTCTCCAATCAATGAAATCACATAATCAACACAATCAACATAATCATCGATAGTAGAATCATTACCTTTGGGCATGTGGGGTCCGAACTGACTTATTCCAACAAATCCCCCTTTACTTCCCAAGAGTTTTATTAATTCGTCTGTTTTATTTCTTCCACTCACCTTGAGCCCAGCCGGTAATATATGTGAAAAACAAGGTGGCTTTTTAGCGTATTCTATAACATCTCTCGAGGTGTTTTCTCCAACGTGTGATAAATCACAAACAATGCCTAATCTGGCCATCTCATCCACCACTTCTCTACCAAAACCAGTCAAACCAGAATCTTTCAATTCAGTGTATCCGGCACCAGAATAATTTTGGGTATTGTATGTAAGCTGCATGATTCGAACACCCAAATCTCTGAATATACGCAAGTAACCTAATTGATCTTCAATTCCTGAAGTATTTTGCCATGATAATATAACACCAGTCTTATTTTCCTTTTTGGCCCGTTTTATGTCTTCCACTTGATGGACTTGTATAATAAGGTCTGAATATTCATCAAACCATTTCTTCCATTGGATAACATTAGCGATGGTATCACGGAAATTTTCCCAAAGTCCACAAGTTACGGAAACAGCAGTAATTCCGCCCTCGTGCCATGATTTGAAAATATCCTCACCAAAGTTGCAGATGTTTAACCCATCGATATGGATCGAATCCTTGTAGATTTGCTTAGCTTCTTCCTCAGACACCATTGTGACACAAAAAAATTACTCTAGCGGATGTATGCACTTATATATACTCTTATCATCGAAAACCGAATGGGGTAATTATTATTCGGACATTATGCGCGAGCCACAGGCGAGATTAAAATCAAAGCTTGTTCTGGTGAGCAGGAAGTTGGACGATGAGGTAAATGTTTTTCAACAAGTTTTAGGCTAATGACATTAGAAAGATGAAATCATCATCAACCATGAGAAAATCTGCAAGAAATATCGTTGACTTCGTATTTTTCTAGTTCGATTTACCGGTTGTCTTAAAATATCCGATGCGTTCGTCATTTTGCGTAATCATACCTGATCTACAACAATACCAGTTTCGGAAATTTCGATGCGGGATTGATAAACCACATCGGAAAAGCGTTTGGTTATAAAAAGATAACAATCCAATGATTAAACAATCACAAGATACGTGAGATGAGTATTGATATAAACAAAATGTCCCTGGAGGCAGATGTCGAATTATTATCCCAGGCTAACAGTAGCAGCAAAGGAACTAAATCTTTCTGGAAGAAGATCAGAAGAACTGTATGGGATTCACTCGATAAATCACCAGAAGAGCGTAAATACGTTTTCAAAATTGACATGTGGATCATGACTTACTGTTGCTTATCTTACTTCATAAAATATTTGGATCAAACAAATATTGCTAATGCCTATGTTTCTGGAATGAAGGAAGATCTAGAATTTGGTGGTACTCAGTACAATTGGACTTCAACGTGGTACTATGTTGGTTACATCATAGGGCAGGTTCCATCCCAATACGCTATAAATAAGATAAGACCTTCAATTTGGTTACCATCTATGGAATTGTTGTATGGTGCATTTGTTATGGCCATGGCAGGGGCAAAAAATGTTACCACCATTTATGTCTTACGATTTTTTATCGGATTGTTCGAGAGTACAGCATACGTTGGAATTATGACAATTCTTGCAAATTTCTACCTCCCTGATGAATTGGGTAAAAGGACTTGTATATTTCAAACTTCTTCAAGTGCTGGCCAAATGTTTTCTGGTTACTTGCAGACCGGTTTATACAGCGGTATGAATGGGAAGCATGGATTAGCAGCCTGGAGATGGTTGTTCATTTTTGATGGTATTATCACCATTCCAGTCGCTCTTGCAGGATATTTTGCAATTCCAGATGAACCATTTACTAGTAAAGCAAGATGGTACACTGAGGACGACAGAGCCATAGGAATTGAAAGATTGAAAAGGGCTAACAGAAATACCAGACCGAAAATCCAACTCAAACATTTTATTGAATTAATAAGAGATTGGCCATTATATTTATTTTCAATTGCCTTTTCAGCTCATGTGATGGGTATCAGACTCTATGGATTCATGAATCTTTGGCTTAAATCAACTGGTGAATACACCGTGGCTCAAATCAATAACTACCCCACTGCAGGATATGGTTTGCAAATAGTTGCAACCTTAACATGGGCTTGGCTATCTGATGGGTTTGGTAAGAGATGGTCAATTATTGTTATCGCTTGTATTCCAGCAATTATAGGATCAATCATCTTATGGGTTTGGCCAGCAGATAACAAAGCAGCATTATTTGCTGGATGGTATCTTTTATTCATGGAAACAGGTGCTGGTACGTTATTTATGTCTTGGATCTCAGAAACTTTGGGTACAGCAGTAGAGCAAAGATATCTTTTAATTGGAATAGTTGAAGTTGTTTCATTCACTTTCACTGCAGCTGTTCCCCCATACTTATACCCAGCAGACCAGGCACCTAAGTACAAATATGCTTATCCAGTGACATTCTTTTTCTTCGCTTTGGAGGCATTGTGTGCTTTAATTATCGCAGGAATACAGAATCTAGAGAAAAAGGGCAAGTTGCAGAACAAGCATTACTATGAGCCTTATACTGAAGACCAAGACCAAGACCAGATAGAAATAAACTCCGATAGTAAGTAGTAGAAATTTTCACGTATAGTTAATTTTATGAGTATATCCACAACTGTGGTTTCACGTATAATACGCTAAGCAGAGAATACATGCAGGAATATCTTGATCTCATTATGTCGTGTGGAACATGATATTTACTCAGTTTTCTTTATGGCAACAAAGTCATTAAACCTTACTACGAAGTTCAGGATTGAAAAGTCCGGTGCTTTCCAACAAAATGATTCAAAAAGGAAATACTCATGTTATATGTGTAGAAAGTCCAAAAAGAAGTGCACAAAAGAGATAACTGGTTGCTTTAATTGTTATAAAACTAGAAAGGTGTGTGAATATCCGGATAGGAAATCAAAGAATGTTACTACTACACATGGGATTGATAGGATAGAACCTGAATTAGACCCTTATAGAGTAGCCCTGCACGATACAGAGTTTCTTGTTACTTCTCCTGATAAGCAGGATGATATTGAAGGGGTAGAACCCAACTTCTTGTTGAATATATTGGGGTTCTCACTGTCATTATTTACGAGGAAAGAACTGGTGACTTGTCCTAAGTTGTCTAGAGAGGTTGCTAGGAAATTCACAGAAGCATTCTTCAAGCATAATCACAGATCATATCCATTTATCTGCCAGTCGAAATTTCAAGATAACTTCAACCAGATAGTTTTCTTAAATGACTCAATAACGAATTATAATGAGTTTGAAATATATATGGTGATGGCTATAGGATGTACCTCTTTATCAAGGGCTGGGCTTATGAAGCAGGAGGATGATTACAGCAAGTATTTCTCATACAAATCAATGAGGTTCTTATCACAGGAACATGACATAGCACCTATTGATTCAATAAAAATGATGATGTTGCTATGCTTATATTCATTCTTTGAACCCAAAGGGACACATTCTTGGAACTTGTTTGGTTTAGTGTCAAGAACAGCAATCACTCTAGGGCTACATCAAGGGGATACTGAAGAGAGTCTTGAAAGTGAGATGAAGAATAGGTTGTTTTGGAGCATTTATAACATGGATAGACTTCTATCGACAAGCCTTGGACGACCATTGAGCATAAATGAGGAGGATGTTGATGTGCCGCTTCCTTCTAAAATTGATGACGAAAGCAATTTCACCTTCAAAACGATATTAGCCATTATTAGACTACGTAAAATAGAGGGTAAAATCATTAGAAAATTATATTCTCCAAAAGCAAAGGAGTTTTACAGTTCTGATGTCATTGAAGAGTTGAAGAAGGAATTAGATGAATGGGTGAAACTAAGTCAACCAAATA
Source organism: Yamadazyma vaughaniae (assembly GCA_030569695.1). Lineage (NCBI taxonomy): Eukaryota > Fungi > Ascomycota > Pichiomycetes > Serinales > Debaryomycetaceae > Yamadazyma > Yamadazyma vaughaniae. The sequence continues at coordinate 50,082 of JAJMLO010000025.1, read as the reverse complement.
CCCCGGAAAATTTGAGGTTTTTCTCTTTCCATGGGTCGAGTTCTTGGTATCTTACGAGATATAATCATTGTTTAATGCTTTTATATCGACCAAGCTATCTTATCACAAATCCTAGCGTAAGGCAATTGGAGGATTTGGGTGAACACTGTCTCAAAACCCTTTCATGTACATATAAGTTGTTCAAGTCAAATCTTTTACCCTTAAACTGGATAACCTTATATCGTTTTTTGACATTGTGTTCAACGACACTATACTGCTTATGCAATTGGAATATTGATCTTAATGAGTCAAAATCCGAAATTTACTTTTCTATTGAGATTCTTGACGCTTTTAGTGAAAATTGGGTATTTGCTAGTAAGTGCTCCAAGGTTTTCAGAGATATTGTCGATAATATTTTAGAGATATCATTGACAGCTACAGGGAGTGAAGTATCGAATGTCAAGCAATTATCGAGTGAGTTGCTAGGGGCCAGTAGCGCTTATCATCAGGTCTTGAATGAAAACTCCATCAATATGACCTTCACTTCAATCTTTAATGATGAACTAATTTCTGCCACGAATAACGAATGAAAATTATGGAACAAAAGTATGTATTTACCTAGGAAATGTAAATTCTACCAAGATTTAGGTCCAAACGTTTCTCCCTCAGCTAATGTGTAAAACTTGGAGTATTCTCCATCAGCCGTATTTTCAAACACTGAATTTCCCCACCACTTCAAGGCACCAGCAGGATATGATACACACAAGAAGATTATGACGGCTGAGAATGATACACCAGTATCAATGGCTGCTGAAAGAACATAAGTATACTTCACATGAAAAGCTCTAAACCACTTCCTAATGTAATGATTGAAGCCATAACAGACTATGAAGAATAATGAGTAGTTGTATACTGTAGAAGGAGGAATATTTCCTGGACCAGTGAAGAACACAGGTGCATTCAGTTTGCTAATCCACAGCGTAGGAAATTTTTTCTTTAACACGAATGTAACGAAAGGTGCAAAGAATCCAATTAGGAAGAACCACATAAAAGCATTATATCTTTTATGAGGACTAAATAACTTACCAGGACCCACTGCCCCCCATATAATGGAGGCATTGTAGATTGTTCTACCATTTGCGCATGTGAAGCCATCTACTTGTGTAGGGGAGCAGATGTCCTTGATATGTCCTCGCATCCATTGCTGTACTCCTACATTTACCAAACCAGCAACGATTGTTCCCACAATCTGAGCAAAGAAGAGAAGTCTTGGTGGAATTTTCATGTACTGGGCTATTTTCAAGTCTCTAGAAAAATCCAATCCTTGTCTCATGGGAATAAAGCCATATAGTTTCACCATCATATTGGCAAGTGGCTTTCCTGGCCAGATATAACCAGCCACAAGCTCAGTAATAATATTAAGTCCAACATGCTGGTTTGTGATACCTTCGAGTAGTCCTTGAGGTACAAAAGTGACAAGGGGAATTAATAACGCAATGATTAAACCCCACCATGGTATTTGTGTCTCATAATGACATACGGCCACGAACGAAAGGACTAGGGAAATAACCAAAAGTAGAAGATACCACCAATCTGGTGCTTCGTTAAAGTTTCTCATCAATCTCTTGTGAATATCTTCACCTCCATGTCTTTGGTCTTTGAGCTTATACCAGATATCCTTTCCATGGTAAAGTCCACAATGAACAAATATGGATATTACAGCAGCGAAGTTCAACGCATATGAAAGCAAATAAGAGAATGGGACGAACAAAGGAGAATAGGCTTTATAACTACTCTCACTGAAGACGAGTTTATCATTGAGAACCTTGGTAACATTATAGGTCTGTGCTGTATTGTCGTAGGTCGTGGTCGAAATCATTGGCATGTACTTGGCATAAAATGAATTGGTGTAATATAAGATTGGCAATAAGATCATGAAGAAAATAACGATAGCACCATAGGTATTGGCTGCTACCCATGCAGGAGTAGCCAAGGGAGTATTCATGGCTTGGGTGACTTGGGTCCAGTCAAAGGATATTGGGATGAGCCCTAGTCCAGATTGAACACCAAAGATTTGATTCACAACAATATTTTTAGGAACTATCCAACAAATGAAATTGAAATATGACAAAGCCTTGAAGAGGTAACCCGGCAACCAGTAGAACACAAAGGAGAATATAGCCACATATGTGAAAAACCTGTATCTTGACATTGTCCAACCGTTGGCATTCATTTTATTAAGAACATCATTTTTCTCCGAATGGAGAGTATTGAAAAGTGAAGTTGTAACCAAAGTTTCTGGCCATATCATTGATGCTGGGTATACTATCCATCTCCGAGTGAGTCCTGCTAAGCCATATCCTAATAATTGAGTTGAAAAAACCAATAAAAGCATATAACCTATACTCAAGTCTTGTTTGTAGAAGTCAGTTTGAGCGATAAGAATATTCATGGCATAAGAAGTTGAAGAAGTTAATGAAATGACAATAGTAAGCAATGCATGCTCTTGTTTAGAATATGGGCCAGGGTTCAATCTGAAGAACTCGGGCAATATTGAAGGCTTCCAGTCTGGTAACCTAGCCAATAGCTTTCCAATGGGGAACAGAAGTACTTGTGCAACAATAAACCCAATAGTTAACGATGGATACCTTAACGAGAAAAACTGGTTTACACCAGCAAATACAATAACAAATATCAAAGTAAGCGTCCAAGTTCTCCAATGATTAAGTTGAACATGTGGATCTATGTCAAGACTAACTGCTGCTCTGACTTCAGGATAAGGAGAGTTTAGTAGCTCTTCGACATTTCCACTGTGGTACAGCCAGTCATCGTGTTCAAGTTCTTCTTCCACCTTCTCAACATCAACGGTTTGAACATCTACCACAGACGTGGTTCCCTTATGGTTCGAGTGTGAGGAACTAGACTCAAACTCTTGAAGGGACATACTAGAATATGTAAAACTTTTACATTTTGTCCGTGACGCTTTATATCTTTGACAGGAAAGTTTAGTAGCCACAATATGGTTGCGAGCCACCACCTAACTTTAATTATGTCAAGTGATAAGGTGAAATGTGGTTGGCTTTGGTGCAAGTGAGGTGTGAGGTTCGTTTGGGAGTCGTCATTCCATTAACTAGATGTTAGCTATCCTCGACATACAAACAATTGAAGGATCACTATTCTTGTGCAATTATTGCATTGACATCTGCCTTTGTCAAAGCTGAAACAAAACTAAATGATGAAAACCGTCAGGAAAAAGCTTTAGACATCAATTGGAAATCCAATGAAACAATATCTCTCAAACATCTTTCTACAATAGATGCTTTTTGCTGCAATCGAGATCAGAGATTAATTCGAAAAATATATCTGATCTAATTAGAGCACTTTTATTGTAGTGTTAAGAACCCTTTTTCTTGGTAGTCGATCGAAAGACCTGGAAAATTCAACTAAGGGCTAAAGTTGTGTGCAAAGAGCCTTGACAGCTTTTATTTTATGGAAATTGAATTATACTATGCACGTCAAGAACAATACTTACTACGATTGAAAAGTTGAATGTTGCAACCAAAGATAGATACTGGTGGATGAAAAGGTGTGATCTGAGTTGAGACCACTGTAATTACTCATATGCTAAAGAGATCGACTGTTTAACATTGCCTTCATCGTCTTCCCCGCTAATCTAGGTTTCAATGCCTTGAATTCAATAAAATACAAGCTTACTAACGTTATTTATCAAGGTGCTTCTTTTTTACGCGCCGGAAGTAAATTGGTTCCCTTGTGAAGATTAGATAATGCGGGACCCCGGAACCAAATTGAAGGCACTTCCGGTCTACACTATATAAAGCCAGGACTTCTCTTGTTATGTTCTCCGCATAATTCACCATGCCAAAAGTTTTAGTTACAGGTATCACAAGCCATGCTGCTCCTTACACAGTCTTTGAATATATAAAGAAAGGATATGAAGTCAATGCCACCATGAGAGACATCTCAAGGGCCGATGAGATAAAGGTTATGCTTAAGAAGAGTAGTGATTTGTCTGATGAACAATTGAGCAAAATCCAATTATTTGAAGCGGATTTGGGGAAGGAAGAAGGATGGGAAGAAGCAATTGCTGGATGTGATTATGTTTGTCATTTGGCCTATCCGTTTCTTAATGGAGTTCCTCTTGAAGAACTTTACGATGCTGCAGTGGTTGGGTCGCTTAACCTTTTGAAGTTGGCAGAGAGAACTGAGTCGGTCAAACAATTTATCTTTTGTTCCAGTTTAGCAGCCATTGGGTATAATGAGAGTTATCCCGAAGGCACCATTATTGATGAATCATTTACCACATCTAAAGATTCGAAGGTTTTGGATGGCTATATGGTTTCCAAGATTCTTTGCGATGAAGAATACTGGAAATTTATCAAAAGTGAAGACAATAAGTCGGACTTGAAGTTAACCATTCTTTATCCTTCAGGTCTAAGTGGACCGGTACCATATGGATACACCAAGTATGTTGGAATGTTGATGATTATAAATGGTTACGCTAAGAACCTTTTTCCAGAAGCTTTCAATGTGTATATTAGTCTTACCGACGTGGTGGACTTTGGATTAACAATTGTTGCTGCCACTGGCAACAAGGATGCCTATGGTGAACGGTTCGTGATCGTAGACGAAAAAGTGCTTACACCCACCGATACCACGGAGATAATCAAGAAGAATTTTCCAGAGGATCTTGCATCCAACGTACCAACTAAGCTTGGTCCTCCTTGGATCGCCAATCGTCAATTTTCATCTGCCAAGGCAATTAAGACGTTGGGATATAAGCCCAAACCTAGTGACGAGTCTTTGATTGAAACGATCAAGGGTGTCTTGAGAAACAATCAACTTTAGCTTTCTACCCAAACTCAATATCCATGTATATATGCCTATAAAATAAAACTTATGACTTTTGGACATTATGATTCCGTTTTCTATTATTTCTATAAGTACAGTTTTTCTAAATTATCAAGGAAATCAATGTTCCCATTAAGAATGTCCATGAGGACTTGATGATGGCACCAGCACCTTCAATTATAGAAGGAACTTGTGATAAACTGAGTTGGGAAGAAGTACCAGTAGCACTGGCTAAACTCGAAACTTCTGGTGTTATCACTATGGTTGTTACCACAGGAACGCCATCTGAATTAATTTTTACTGAAGCTACTGTGCTGCATTCTGCACAATCCTCAGTCGATACAATCTTGGTAGTGATGACATTACCATTGGAATCTGTAGATGCTTCACAGTCATCACAAGGTACTTGCGTTACATCAGTATTTGAGTCAGTAATGGTAGTCACAATTCCATTATCATCCGTTATTTTTCTACAGGTATCACAATCTTCTGTAGTTGTTGTTGTCGTAGGAATTGTTTGAGTTATGAAATTTCCACTTGTATCAGTGGTAGTTATCACTTGACATTCTGTACATGGTTCTGTATCAGTTGTAGCTGTTGTAATAGTAACTGTGCTGACAATTCCATTCTCATCTGTAGTCACCTCACAATTTGGAAACACATCTGTATGTTCAGTTGTTGTGGTCAAAGTTTGAGTAAAAGTTGATCCTGATTGATCTGTAGTCACTTGACAGTTAGGACAAATAGTCTCTGTAGTACCACTGGTAGGTTCACAAGATGGGCATGGTGTTTCTGTAGTGGATGAAGGAGGCTTGCAAGTTGGGCAAAGGGTGGTGGTAGTAGTATCACTACTAACTTGGCAAGTTGGGCAAGGTGTAGCTGAAGTTGGTAGAACGGTAGTCGTTTGAGTACGAGTAGAATTCCAATTGGTACTTGGTACAATTGAAGAATATTCACTGGTGGACAGTAAGGTCTCAGTAAAGCTCGATGGTAATACACTGGAGGATTCGCCGCTAGGCAAGGCAGATGAGAAGTCCGATGTAGAAAGCGATTCCAGGGACGATGACATAGCAGTTGACGATTCAATTTCAGATGAAGATGGTGATTCAGATGAAGATGGTGGTTCAGATGAGGATGGTGGTTCAGATGAGGATGGTGGTTCAGATGAGGATGGTGATTCAGATGAGGATGGTGGTTCAGATGAGGATGGTGATTCAGATGTAGATTCTGGTTCAGATGAAGATTCTGGTTCAGATGAAGATTCTGGTTCGCTAGAGGATGAAATGTCAGATGATGATGGAACTTCTGATGGGTTAGGGAAATCAGTGGACTCAACTTCAGTAGATGGAGTTTCAGATGAAGATGGTGGTTCAGACGAGGTTGGTGGTTCGGATGAGGATGGTTGCTCACTGGAAGATTGAACTTCAGAAGAGGATGGAGACTCTGAAGATGACTCAATAGAACTAGAGGATGGCTCTTCACTCGATGATGATAATTCGCTAGAAGAAGGTGCTTCACTAGAAGACACGACTTCACTAGAAGAGGAAACCTCACTGGAAGAAGAAACCTCACTGGAAGAAGAAACTTCACTAGAAGAGGAAACCTCACTGGAAGAAGAAACTTCACTAGAAGAGGAAACTTCACTAGAAGAAGAAACCTCACTGGAAGAAGAAACCTCACTAGAAGAAGAAACCTCACTAGAAGAAGAAACCTCACTGGAAGACGAAACTTCACTGGAACTTGAACTGGCACTTGTAGAAGTTGATGGGAAGTTTCCAGGGATATCTGGATACTCTCTACAAAGCAAACAGTTTCCAGGTCTCGATGCATCAGGAGGAGCTGGTGAGTATGTCACGGCATTATTTGATTCAATGCTTGAGTCATCTTCTCCAAACGAATAACTAGTGATAGTAAAATCATCAGAATTATAGCCAACACCAATAACAAAGCTAATAGTTACTCCATTGGAAACAACTTGTAAGGTGGTTCCAGAGTAACTGATGCTTTCAATGGTGGTTCCCGTACCAATAACATTACCTCCTCCAAATCCAGCAACTCTATAAGATGCATCCTGAGTTGTATCGGTTCTGAGGGAAGACGATGTAGTGCTCAAAAAGAATGTTTGGTCTGGATTAGTGGTTAAATCGGTCAACCAGACATTCGAGTTATCTCTAATATCAAAACAACCATTATTATCAATTGGAGAAGTCTGGTAAAATTCATCGTTAAGTAAACAAACAGTTCCAGGATTAAGGAAAGTCCCGGTTCCAGAGTTGACCTTGTCAACACCAATAAGCACTTGGGCAGAAGGGTTTCTGGTACTTTCGTAGAAATGCATTAATCCGGTATTCTGGATCGTAGGAGCAATAACCTCCTGTACGGGAGGATCCCCAGCTCCAGAGGATGCAAACCAGATATATCCGGTATTCAAAATATAGGTGGATTCCATACGGTAAGTAGGAGCATTAGTGGTTGCGTAAGAATCAAACACAATGTAACCGGTGTTTAAGATTTCAACACTGTTGACGATGGATGCCAATAAGGTCTTGGAAGGGTCATCAAGAGACACATAGAAGTATCCTAAACAAGTGAATTGACCGGTGAACAGGTTGATTTCATTATTGACCACAGATAAATAAATTCCAGTTTCAATGGTGTAATCTTCACCGGAGAAATCATGGGAACTTTTAATGATGGTATTTTCTGTGATGGTGACGGCCCATGAAAACGATAACAAGGACAAAAGTGCCAACCAGGAAAACCTCATCATGAAAATAACCTAAGAATATTGTTGATGTCTGATAGTTTTAAGGGGAATTCGACATATATAAATGAAGATGCAATTTCTTTTGTTGAAATTTTATGCAGCCTTGCAGATATTGTCAAAGCTCCATTTGCATTTACCTCGACTAATTCGGAAACTGTTGTTTCCCGGCCTACGCATTTTCTATCTATTTTCCTGAATAGAATTTCCACCCTGATTGTTTGTCTCATGGGTTTACGGATGCCATTCCGCTAAACAGTTTTCATTCCAGGTTTTTTGCTTCTTGATAAATAAAGTCCGTAGAACGCAGTTTTGCTCCAAGAGTAGTATCTTCAAGGAATGAACGAGAGGCGTGATCAGCCCATTTTACGTTAGTGCCATTAACATAGAAACAGAAATCTAGAGTTGTAAAATTACTGTCGATCCTACTGGATTAGTCTTCAACTGAATAGAAAAAAAAAAAACGTTCGTGAAATTCTCTATAATTAGCCCGCCTTGCTTAAACCTTAACTGTAATATGTCCAGGTACCGCGGAACGGCTCCTAATCAAGATCGGTAGGCATACCAAGAAGTACTACAGCAGGATGGTGAAAATATTCGGACAGCTTAGGCTGAATGTAGATCCTCGACCGGCAGTTTACAAAGGTTGCTTCGCATAGATCTCGAGATCTGCAGTCGAATTATATGTACACAAAGGCTGTGCGTTAAACGTTCATCCGATATTAAAGTTTATTGAAGAATTTACATATTAAATCTATGACACACTGATGGCCGCTTACGAAGACCGTCTAAGTAGCAGATCTGTTTTGAACTTTAAAGGAAAGTGGCCAGATAATTGGAAGGAGAGGGTTAGGAACTCGGCAATTATACTTTTGGGTCAAAAAAAGATCTTCAACATCTATTTTGGAGCCAAACCTACTTGCCCACCTCGACTGGATTCCTTTTTTCAGGACTCTCTATTTGCTCCGACTTTTCAACAATTCCTGATTTTTCTGCCACAACGGTTTCCAGTTTATCTGCCAACTCTGGTGGATATTCACCGTTCTTACTGTTGTATATATAAATACCGTTTTTCAAGGCATCTTTCTTTTCATCATGTTTGTAAAACACGTAGATTACAGAAATGGTGATGACAAAACACAAACTGAAGGCTGCACACGTTGAAAAACCGTGAGGGTATTCAGGAGCTTCAGTGGTAGGGAAAATCAATCTACTTATCCATGCACTTGACTGCAATCCCACAATGTAGATAATCATCCATTCGATGGATCTAGCATTATTATCATGACGGAGAATATCACTGATTAATGGATTAAATACAGAACTTTGAGACCATGACCAGAATGCAAGTAGAAATCCAGCCCATTTGGCAGTTTCTGGAACATCCCAGAGGGCTAGAATAAAATTGGCTATAAAGTTCATGATGAAAGAAAATATAATAAACCCAAATCTTTTTCTGGTCAAATCGGCTCCGAAGCATACAATAAAGATCCATATTAATCCTAATCCAGGTGGAAGGGCTGTCAAATTATTTAACTTCTCTGCAGAGTAACGGTTCAACGAATCTAACCATAATGCAAATGATCCAGAACTGGTACTGTTTGTATTGAAGCCGAATATGTTGCAAATTGACAAAAGCCAAACTCTCCAAGACGTCAAGATATTGATCCAGGTATCCTTGTCAAAAAAGGATTTCACAGTAGGGCTGACGTCCGATCCATTCTTCTTCATTCTGCTTCTTGCCAATCTGATTTCATCGTCAGTTAACCAAATAGAGTAGCATTTAACGATAGTTCCTGGATGCATCAACAACGCGAGGCCGGCCACAGCAAATGACATGATACCATCGATAACAAACATCCATTGCCATCCAGTAAGAGAAGATGACGATGTACTGGGGATTTTACTAGCAGCAGCTTGAAGTAACCCGCTGGCAAGCACTCCAATAAATTGCCCACAGTAGAACAAGCATCCTCTACGACTGATTTCGGTTGGTTTATACCAACTGGCTAACGAGTAGTGAATGATTGGGAAATAACAGGATTCTGCTGCTCCAATTATAAACCGGAAAGCCTTTAAAGTGGCAGGGTTAGCTACTTGATAGGTAGCCAATGTGAAAACTGCCCAAATAAGTTCGCAACCAAATAGAGCATAAGGTAATGAGATTCTTGGTAATAAGAACATCCATGGCAATTCAAAAATAATTTGACCCACGGTGAAAAGAACTTGAGTATTAATCAAATCATTTCCCTTCATTCCAATATCTTCTCTTAATCCTGTCACATAAGCATTATTAAGATTTGTCTGATCAACATACTTCATAAAGTATCCAATCATCAGGTAAAGACACAAGGTAGCATCTAATTTAAGGATTAACTTGATTTCTTCTTTGCTGGTTCCTTTTTCAAACCATCTCCACCAAGCATAGTCGGAGCTATCTTGAGTAGTGAATCTGTACTCATACTCATCGAAGAATTTCCACCAAGGCCTATTAGCCTCGTCTCTATATTCCTTGATTTTGAGTTCCTCCTTCTCTTCTAACGAGACTGAATCCAAGTCTGACTCTTCAAACTCAACATCTCTAAGCTGCGGGACGAACCATGGTAGTTTCATTTTTGCCTTACTGTAAATGGTTGCATTCAATGGTGATTTTATAGCTAATAGATCAAAAATTCCGCTCAAGAGCCACACTATTCGAATAGTTGTAAATCTCTATCGAAGATCGATGCCCGAAATGCCCGTTGGCTTAAAACAGAAGTTAATTGGATCTTGATATTCGTAATTCCTCCCCACCACAATATATGGTTACAATAAAGAACTCCTCATTAGGAATTATCAAACCGCATTAATAAAAACTGTGGAGTCATTACGAATTGTGGTTCAAATTTATTTAAACGTATCGAACTCCTGATCTGAACCTCGAAATTCTCCATACCAAAAAATATGAGCTACGAATTAAAGAGCTTTCAGGATGCTCCTACATCCAAGGCCAATGTGAACACCATTGTGTTAGATGCTATAGACTTATCTTTATATAAGGAAGGAGATGAATTCTTGCAACAGAGAAAAGATTTAGCTGCGAAATTGCAACAGTCAATTACCACTTTTGGATTTTTCAACTTAATTAATTTCGGTATCTCTCCGGAGCAAACAGAACATATCCGTAACTTAGCTTATACTGTTTTAACCTTACCGGAAGATGTTCAGGCCAAGTACTTAGCTAGTGCTCAAAGGAAAGAATTGGAAACCACCAAATCGGTTGGTGGGGAGCGTGGCCAGGGATTTAAACCAAAAGGTTACTGGGCCATCAAAAATGGGGTTAGAGACTCTATTGTTCACTACAATTTCAAAGATACTTACCACGAGAAATTCCTTGAAAATCCAGATTTACATCCAGAATTAGTGGCTCACTACTTGGAAGAAATTGCCCACTACTACAATACTATTCATAGAGAAGTGTTGCCTAAGTTATTGGCGTTGTGTGATTTGATATTACAAGTGCCAGAGGGAACTTTGCTTAAGAACTACTTCAACAATTATGGTACCAATAACGATGACTCCAACAGTCATGGAAGATTTATGTTATATCAACCATATAAAGATGAAGATTCGAGTAACCAGACCGAAAGTACTTGGCTCAGAGGTCATAGTGATATTTCTGCCTTTGCATTTATTACTTCTCAGCCTATCATCTCACTTCAAATCAAAGATTACTATACTGGAGAGTGGACCTATGTTCAACATAGACCTGACTCATTGATTGTGAATATCGGTGATGCCTTGGAATTTATTTCAGGAGGTCTCTTTAAAGCTTGCTTACACCGGGTTGTGGAACCTCCACAAGACCAGAAAAAGTACGAGAGATTGGCAATTATCTACTTCTGTAACCCAAGTGCTACTGCTGATTTGGATCCTGATAATCTTGATTCTCCAACCCTTAAGAAATTGGAATTAGATAGACAACATAAGTTAAAACACTGGGAAAAAATCCAATTCCATCATTGGAATTACACCAAAGGTTACTCTTTAGGAAGACTGCAAGCTGGAGATCGTAATTTGGTGCAATTCTTCGGTAGGACTATCGAAAGATGGCATCATTTTGGAGGTGCTTCAGCTGCCTCGACATGATCCGAACAAGTTAGTTCAGTAGAGTAGTGTCCCATTAAATAGTTTGCTAGATACAATATATCCTAACCCCGAATTCTCAATTCGCATTCTTTTAAATCTTTGTTAATAACCATGACTGATTACATTGAAGAACTAGACCAGTTGGAAAAGGGACTCGAAGCCACTAACGTCGACGAACCAGACAGACAAGAACAAGATAAAATGGACTATGATAATGTCCAAATAAACCACATGGATTCAGCCTTCAATATTGATGACAAACCGGATTTAAGAAACGCTAAGTATCTAGCACCAACTGATCATCTTCAGTGTCCCGTATGCCAACAGCCATTCATCAACCCTTACACCACGCTATGTGGTCATACATTTTGTCATGAATGTATACTCGAATGTTTTAAGATGTCCCGAGATTCAGACTCCGATTCTTTGGGTGTTTGTCCGTTAGATAGAACTCCTATTGATGCAAACAATTCACAAGATTTATTTCCCACACCGATCCTTATTAACAATTTGATAGACGAATTGAAGGTATACTGTCTCAATATGGATAGAGGGTGTTCATGGATAGGCTGTCGATGGGAATTAGAGAGACATGTTTTATCAGACTGTGGGCACACTGGTGTGCCTTGTAATGGGCCTCGAGAGAATGGAGAAGTTTGTGATATTTTAATCGAAAGACGTCACTTGACTGACGAAATTGACCACTGTTTGCATAAAATAATAGAATGTGAGTTTTGTAATGAACAAATAACCAAGATAACTGAAACAGAACATCTTGAACTGGAGTGCTTGTTCAACTACCAAACATGTGAATTTTGTTCCAATGACATGATACCGATGAAAAGCTTGGATAAACATCAGCAAAATTGCAGGAAGGCATCGAAGTTTATATGTCCCGCTAAAGAGATTGGATGTAAATTTATCGGTATAAGTCTGCCGTCCCTTGAAAATCACTTGATTAACAATTGTGCGTTACATAACTTTCTCCCATTCTACAAATCGATGGAAGAGAGAATAGGTGATTTATCCTCGGAGAATAAACAGCTTCAAAAACAAATTAATGTCATTTTAGATCTGGTGATACAGGGTAAAATTACAAATCTTGGTTACAATGAACCTATAGAGGAAATTAACAAATTCAAAGATTGCACAGATCAAGATAAAATTGTGTTTTTGAATTATGAAATGGAACGTTTGAAGTATCAAATTGACGAGAAGGTTATGCCGTTTATAAGTAAACAAACTAATGAAAGAGAGCCAGTTATAAATAACTTGGTTAATGACACATTTATGATGAAAGACGACTTGAATTTGCAGCGGATGCTCATTAATAGTCTTCGAAAACAAATTCAGTTCATTTTATTCAAGAAACATCGACCTTCATTGAATGGTCTAGGAGGTGCATCTATGGGTATTGTTAATTCAATGACTGACGATGACTTATCAGACTCTGACGAACGGTTGAACTTGAACTTAAAGTTATAGTTTTTGTAATAATCAATTTACTAAGTTTTACAATACAATATTTTACTTAGGATCACCATAACTCGAGTAACCCATCCCAATCCTGATTTGCTCTACGATTCCAGTATGATTTTGGTCCCTTAGAGTAGACCCATTCCCCAGAATCTGGAGTTGAATCTTCACCAATATGATGGAAAAACTTGGGTTCATGAGATTCACCCAGTTTCTCCAATTCCTTTCTACGAACTCTTTGGGCTTCCTCTAGGTCACACTTAATTTGTTCTGCTTCATCGATTTGCACATTCAAGTATGATTTCAAGTCAGGTCTTAATCTGGAATCGGTTGGTGCTAATTGACCTTTTTCGATATCGGTGATTTGGATCATATCATTAGCAAATACAGTAAAACCAAATCTCTTCTTGGCATCAGGAAGTAACTTACCACATGTCCAGATTAATTTTTCAGTTGTATTTGTTTTCAAAGTCAAAGAATCAGTCCATTTACCGCTCACAGAATAAGGGAGTTTTTGCTTATTGGAACCAAAAGCTTCAATAGTTAAATCTTCAGATCTTCCACTGAACATACCTCCCTTGGCAAATTCTACAACAGCTTTGCTTCCTAAAGAAGACTTGATCGTCATTGAGCTAGATGGTTCGGTGTATTTTTCACCTGCAATAATGTTCTTCAACATAGAGGTAGGTTGAGACCACAGGAAGACTTCACCGGTCGATTTTATCGTCAACTTAAGATTACCTTTATTACGAATTTCAGCAGTCTTACCCCAGAACTTTTGGGATGGTGCCAAACTCCATGATAAGGTCCATTCCTTAGATTCCACAAAAGCTGCAAATACAGGAGGCTTATGACAAACTTTTTCACTGACAAATCTGATACCTTTATCTTCACGTACCAATTCGAAAGTTTCACCTAATAAAGGATTGAAAGGTTTTCTCACATTCCTTTCCTTCTCTCTCAATGAGGATAATCCACTAACAGCAAATGAAGCAATTCTTAAGATTCTTTCTCCAGATGTATCATTCGCATCGTCCACTTGTAATGCATTATGAATCATATCACAGTATTCAATTAATTCTGCATATTTCTGTAACATAGTGACAGGTTCATTCATATCAACAGGCATGGCAATTGAGGAAAGATCTTTACCCACATTTTTACGAAGAAAACTCAAAAGACTGGAAGGGGGATGTGTCCATACAGGCACAACCAACTTCCGTTCGATAGCATCTAACGGTAATGGGTACAACCCTGTATCTTTATCATTTTCATCGAAGGTATCATCAACTTGAGTTTCAGCTTCTCTTATTACTGGTAAGTCATATTCCTTCGAGTCATAACTTGAAACGCTTGAAAATGAAGTATCATCATCTTCCACTTCCTCACTGTTCAAATCTTCAAAGACATCATCATCATCTAACTGTACCACACCCCCATTAGAAGCATCGATATATTCTTTAGCATCGTAGAAAGTAGTCGAGGAATATGTCGATCCTGTTTCGAAATTGACGGAATTCCTATTAATATTTGACAACTTCTGAATTAAATCAGAGACTTCATTAGATATCGAACTTAACTCGGTAGTTAAACCAGAAGATTGACTTGAACCAATAAGAGTGTTCAACAGGGTCTTAATTGATCCTAAATCATTCATCAAGTATCTTGGCAAGTTAGACTTACTACTTAAATCCAAGTCCTCGTTTCTATCTTTTACTTCTTGTTGGTTAAAGTAATTTTTCTTTAACTTATTGAAGCTATCGATCCAATCTTCGAAATCTTGTTTATTTAAAGCCTTTAAATCCCATACCTCCATTCCAGAATCGATGATGATTTCCAACTTTTTTCCAACTGCACTTATGATACTTTGGTTGATTGGCATTTGACCTCGTAACTTATTATCATTCATTCTGAAGTAAGATAATGTTCCATATTTCACATTCAAAATGAAATATCTCTTGACATAACCTTGGAGTTTTTTTCTTCTCTTTTTCAATAAGACTCCTTGGAGAAGTTCACCATTCTTGGGTCTTAAAATGCTACTATTTTGGTTTCTTAATGCCAAAACTGAATCGTTATTCATATCTTCATCACTAGCTTGGCTCACTCCACTGACAGGAGATGGATAGTCAATTGACTTTATTCTAAAATTGTCAAGAGCTGCAATTGAAGGGTCCTTGGAGACTATCTTGGCACTGAAAAGAATCTTCTTTCCAGTGGTTTTGGAAAATGAATTGTCAAATATAAATGCATAGATTCCGGGCTTGAATACTTCGAGCTTCCCGTGGACGAGCTCATCAGAAATTAACTTATTGTAGTTTTTGATCAATTTCAAATCTCCATTGTTGATATTTGTACTCAACGTGGACGATCTGGACTTTGTTTTGAAGAACAGCTCTGTCATTTTGTTGACAGATGTGATTGAACTCGATCTTAATCTTGAGCTAGCAACAGTAGATCCGGATGAGTTGAGAGTATTTGTCGAATTGTTTCTTTCTCTGAATTTGTCCTCACTTATGCTTCCATCACCTTCACCAGGATCGTTTTTCTTATAGATTGAAAAACTGATAGACTTCTTCAAAGGTTTGATCTGCCAGTCAACAAAAGCGTTGTCGGGGACATTGACCCATTTAATTAAGAAATCTTTGGAATGAACTTCTAACGTTTCCATGACGAAGTTCCCAAGCTATTCTGTGCACAAGAAAAATATTAATTAATGTTATGTGGGCACCTGTGAAAGATTTGAGACGATTTGCTATCAGACGCACTCGAAATAAATTGGCCGTGAAAAGTAAGAAAATGTAGGCTTGGTGCTGTGTATTTTCAGAGAAACTTGTGACCTATTTTTCAGATTTCAAAGTAGTCAAAGTGAAAAGTGATCTTGATAAAGTAGATCTTCGACGTCTCTCGAGATTGTTGGACAATTCAATATTGGACGTTCCGACCCCACCTTGTATTCAAAATATGCAGGTGAAATTAAGACATTAAATTATCATATCGCAATTTTCACTATATTCACAGGATTGAAATGAATATGAATTTAAGTTTATGTAAATACGTAAAATTGTTGAATGCTAAAAAAAAATAATATCAATGGTCGGACTGCTTGATATGGTAAACATGATTATTACCTCCGTAAACAGTGAAATTGGATCTTGATTCACCATCATCACCTTCAACTTGGCTTGGACCATGCAGGTGACCTGATGAAGTAGTATATAATCTTGAGTTATGATTCCTGTTAATCAATGCTTCTCCTTCGAGACTCAAATGAGAAACCTTCTTGCTGGTTTCCCTTCTCAATGGAATTAATGGCGAATTAAAGTTGGAATTTGACGTTTGTCTGGCAATTAATACTGGAGAAAGAATTGGGGAAAGCATTTCATCGTTTTTAATACCTTGCTCAAGCGTCTCATCAATTACTTCTTCAATGTATTCACTTTCAGTAATGGATGCAAGGTTGATTAATATGACAGAAATAAGGATACTCAAGATTCCAGCACCATACATAATCTTGGTTGAAATTGAACTTCCCGAGCTCGAATTCCCACTTCTATGCAATACAATAAAGTCAATAAAAATGGTAATTGGGATCGAACTGTTCAAGGACAATGATGTGATCAATGGACTGGTTAATAACAGTGATAAAGCAGTGGTGTAGTCCGATATGTAAGAAAATATTCCGTTGATTATAATTGCAATTAAAATACGATTATTTGGAGGTGGGAAATCAAAGGGTTCGATTCCATAAAGATCCGCTAAGAAAATCACCGGAGCCCCAAGAATAAATGTAGCCAAACCAATAAATCCAAATAGTCTTCTCTCATTAGTAGTTCTATTACCGGTACCAATCTTTACCTTCATGATGATCAAGTAAAATGCATACATTAATGCTCCTAAGATGGCCAAACTATTACCGAGTCTGGGATCTTTGGGGATGAACTTGTTATCGTTGTCACCTCCAGCTCTTCCGTCGCTAAAGTTAACTAACACTACACCAGCAAAACTTGCTCCAATGCATACCACTTTCAAAGTGGAAAATGAGTCAATACCAAGGAATGTTCCAATTATCAATGTAAATATAGATGTTGTTGATGCCAAAACCGTTTGGTTAGAAGCTGAAGTGTACTTCAAGCAGGTCATTACAAACACGTTGTAAAAAAAGTATATAACAGCAGTTTGGACACTTAAAACCCCCACTTCATAGCCCGTTAACGGTACTAATTCAAATTCCTTTTCTTCCTCTTCTTCACTGTAATCAAAAGGTTCTGGAGTCTGGAATATTGATTTGATCAGCCCCCAAGCATCGGGAATCAAATTAAACGCAAAACAAGAGCCGATTATGTATGTGAATAAAAATGGTTTCTGGTACGTGTCATCCTTGAGAACCGAATTGACCAACTCAAGGCCAATGATCCATGTAACTATGGCCACTAAAAGAAGAAGAACCCCAAGCTTGAACTTTTGTGTTTCTGAATCGTGGATAATATCAACAATCTCTGAGGCATCATAAGCAATTTGAGAATCCAACACAAATTCATCGCCCCGAATGATTGGAGACCTCAATGCATGGTGGATATCGTTGGTGTTTGATCTTGAAGTATTCGATAACACTGGAGACCCAGAACTTATCGATACCATGAAAAGAAGACTAGATGTAAATAGTTTAAAACACTGAAATTCCCTGGATGAGTTTGCGTTGATAAGAGCTGAGACCATTGTTTCCGCACCTGCTTTCCTAATGAGGCAAATTCCAGAAGTTTGCAGCCATTCGGGTTATACGTAGACGTTCATAATATACATACAATAAATATTTATAAATAAAGGGTGTAATGGATCACTTCCAGTTATAGGTAGCATTAAGTCTCTTTTCCAAATGTTGTCTGGCAGTAATCATCTTGTCAGCTTTATTAGCACCTCTGCCTTTGATGTTACGAGTCAATTCACTTGGAACGGGTTCCAATAAGGTATCATCATTAGGATGACTGAAGAATACAATGGAGTATCTGTCTTGTCCAGCCTCTTGAGCTTTGGCAGGAAATTTGACTCTGTGGATGGTTGATTTCAATAATCCAGCAGTCCAATAACTTAACTGGTCTGCAATATTGACAATAATAGGAGGGGCCTCACCTGGGAACTTCTCTTCATTTGCTCCGATGAATGGAACAGCTTCCCAGGATTTAGAAACAGGGGAATGGATCTCCAATCCTTCTTGATTAGCTTGTTGAAACAATAAAGTTATGGATCCATAATCAGTGTGGGCACCGGCTCTGATCACAGATTCAGGGTCAACTTTGGCAGCAGTAGGGTAGTGCAATAATCTGAAGGCAGTTCCACTTGGCTCATCTGGCTTGTATCTAGATTGAAACCAGTTTTCTCCCTTGCCCTCTTCGGTATCTTCGATTTTTAATCCAATAGCCAACAATTTCAAGATTGTCAGGTTCAATTTCGTCAACTTTACAATGGTCTGCTTAACGAGCCTCTCTCTCTTAGGGTCTTCCTTAAACCAGTCTGGGTAATCCTTAACAGCATCTCCAGTCAACAAGTTCAATTGTGCGAAGTTCATGGCTTCCTTTGGATCACCTTTCTTTTGAGTGGTAGGGTCCAAATTTTCTCCACCATAATTGGTGTATCCGTGATTTGTTTGATCGATCAGGTATTTGCTCTTATAGCTCAGGTCTAACTTGAAAAACTCTTTGCTGAGTTCAAAAAGATCGGACACTTCTTGTTGTGTAAAGCCATGTCCTTCCACAAAGACAAATCCTTGAGATGATGCGGCCTTGAACATCTCATCACCGGTAGTGCTATTGACTTTGCTGACGTCAACAATTTGTAATGGATTTGAGGCAGTCATTGAATAAATTATATTTGAAGTGTTTCTGAAAAATCTTCGGGTTCGAGAAATGGGTTATTTATATAGTTGCAAAAGCTTATCAATTGACTCCAGTTGATTCCGTTAATATATTAATCGGCATCCGATATGTGCGAAACGACAATTTCGGACAGTCACCGCAGGCCCTTCCTAATTGGGCAAGTGTTGGCTTCAGGCAAGAGAAGTATGTATATTGTCGTTTTGAGTTGTAATATTTCCGTGTTACGTTGAGGTACTACCACATATGTATGCAAAGAAAAGAAGCTGCTTTTCTTTTGTCGGAAAAAATAGGATGTGTCTTGAACTTACTGGTGGTGTTCAGTTTTGCAATTTTGCAACAAAAAATTTAGTCGCGTCTTGTTTCTGACATCAATGACTGACAAAATCCAATTGATTCAGGATATCCCCACATATGAGGCCCATATAGTCCCGTGTAAGATCCATCACAACGGAGAGGCAAATACAAAAGACTACTTCTCCCCTTCTAAGGAAGTGGACACTACAACTAACACAGAAATTTGCTACTTTAGAGGATGTAAATTTATGGGTAAGAAGCTTGAACTTCCCAATTACACTGGATATGTTCTCAACAAGTCCGAGGTACTAGCTCCCGGGGATGATCCTCTGTCCGGAGACTATAAGATAGTGAATAATCACGTTGCAGTGGGAAAGTTCAATGACATAAAGGTGTATGGCCATGACAGATTACCCAAGCTGACTGACAGTTATATGTTGATGACAGAATGGCACTCTTTGTCCAACGTTATTCACCTGTAGAAATACCATTAAGAAAGGTTTTGGTCCAGTCCATACTAGAGGTTGATGCCTCAATTGTGTAATCTTAGTTTTAACAATCTAGATAGTGTAATGAAAAATACGCGATGAGAATCTCACATCGATGAGTCTCTTTATCGACTCTGATGACAGTGACAGTGAACCTGAAAGCAAACGACAAAAACTCAGTGAGTCAGTTGATTATCAACTTTACGGGTCTGATGTTGATGTTGATGGCTCAGAACTGGACTCCGACCCTGAGTCTGAATGGGAAGATGTGCCATTACCCCAGATCTCAGCTCCACCCGGTCCTGATTCTTTTAGTATTTCACTATCCCAACCAGATTTGGAGCTGCAAATTCGAAAACAGAAGCGACTAGCTCATATAGCAATCAAGAAACGAAAGGTGGCTCTTCATAATTTGTCTTTGGCATGTTACATTCTGCATGCCGTACTCCGGAACCGACTTTTGACGTCGAAACTGGTACAGAAAGCGTTAAAAAAATTGATTCCTGATTCATTGATGCTGAAAATCAAGAAATTCAGAAAGCAATGTCTGAAAGATTCTAAAGATCCCAATATTGATGTCCAATTCATCTATATATTGAAGTATTTTATCAAATGGTTCAGACTAAACTTCAAGATAAATTGCAACGGTTTGCGAGTACTTGGATACTTACCATCAAATAAGGATCCCGGTGATTACTTTATACAGAATGCCCCTAATGTGGGGAGTAAAAAAGATTTCATTCTGAACATAAAGAAGTTTCAACACAACAGGGACGTTGCAGCCCAAATATTTTCCGGCCTTTTACAGTGCGTTGGGTTTAATGCCAGACTAGTCTTTTCAGTTCCCGTGCTATCAGCTAAAGATAAAACAATCCAACCACGAGTAGATAAGGAGAAGCTCAAGAGAAACAAAGATTATGACTTGCTATATCCATACTTTTGGACAGAGGTAGTCAATCCACTTAATGAGTCTGAGTTAATACTCCTCGAGTCTTGTACCTTTCATGACGAAAGTAAACGGTTGACTAGAGTTTCTAGAATAAAGAAGTCCTTAGAAAGCTTTGTACCTATTTATTTTCCTGTTCAAGACCAATTCAATCAAATGAAAATGACTTATGTGATTTCTTTGGATGCAAATAATTATATTTTGGATGTGAGTGCTCGATATATGAAGAATATAAGTTACCGATGGTTTGACCGTCTAGATCTTCGTACAGAATCTGGACGTTCATTTTTATTGTTCCAATCAATACTTCGGATGTTCAATTCAAAGGTTAGTCCTGTGATACCAGTAGAAAGAGAAGTGTTATCACTCCGGTTTTTAGGGCTACACAATTATGACATTCCAAAGACGAGGGCGGCAATAAAGAGAAATCCAAACTTTACAACTTTCTCGAGTCTTAGATACGATGAAGCTATCGACAAGTCTACAAAACCGATAACTAAAATAAAAATAGATGGAGAAAGAATTCCCATCTTTTTTAGGAATTGTGTGATTGTTGGAAAGTCAGAACAACAGTGGAAATTCTTAGGTAGATCAATTCTTCCAGAGTACACAAACAAAGAGATAAAGACAACAAGGGCGTTACTACCCCGGACGATAGCTAAAAAGAGGGTCTACAACTTGAACATTGCAAATAATGAGCCTGAATTGAATGCAGTAAAGCTATATTCATTCCAACAGACATGCCCTTACATAAGACCAAAGGTCGAATACTTTCAGTCAAATAATGGACTTGTAGGTGTGATTCCGAGGAATAAATTTGGGAATATTGAAATATTCAGGGAAAACATGGTACCCGATGGATGTACTTGGCTAAGATTAAGTAATATTGAATCATGTATTGGAAAAAAATCAAGAGAGTTCCAGTTCGTACCGGTAGTAACAGGATTTTCTTTCAAGAAGAATGGTTATGCCATTCCCATCAAGGATGGTGTCATTGTACTCGATACTCAGGTTATAGCTGTCAAAAAGTTCTGGTTGGAATATAAAATAAAGCAGCATAAACGTGAAAAAGAGCAGAGAAAAATAACAGCTCTAGACGGATGGCGTGCCTTACTTACCAGATTCCGAATAAAGGCAAGACTAGATGCTACTTATAGTCTGGTGGAACATCGGAAACCACTATCTCCAGAAACCAATTTGAATAGTGAAAACGAATAGTTGATCCTGATGTGACGACACTGTCAATATCTTCTTTTGCTTTCAAATATTCTGCTTCGTTTATAGAAATTCCCAATTCGTCTGATGGAAGCCAAACTTTTGGAATTTCAAATTTGAAATCAGGATGCAAATACAACATATTATAATGGGAGACAAGTGATGAGTCCAAGTTCTTCTCGAGACTCTCGTGATTCTCTTGATTCTCGTGATTCTCTTGATTCTCGTGATTTGAGTGATATGAAAGTATGGGCAAATATGAGAAGTGCTGATAATAACGATTATAGATTGTGATGTTCCCAAACACTGTTGCTATTAATACACTGGTCATGATCCAACCATGGGCAGCTAGAGGATAGTTGTTGTCGGAGTCGCTCAGCAAAAAGAAAACACCAATTAGGCAACACTCTAAACAATAGACCCCAGAATAAAGATGAAGTAATGCAACAGGATATAGCCTACCATGAGTTTCTGACTCGTTTATGTGACTGTAAATACACCTTAGAGAATACTTGTAATACAATAAAGCAAGGAATAAAATCACCATAATAAAGACAGAAATGAGTGGTGAGATTATGGTGAAAGCTAAACCGATTGATGCATAAACAGAGTAGATAGGATACACTGTCCCCCATTTTATTTTCAATAGTGTTGTCAATCGTTTCAATTTTTGACGAGGTGTCTTGTCAAACAAGTGGTAGAAGGTGTGTCTCAAGATCAATTGATCAATACGGAGAAAGTTATTACCACAGAAAGCCAAAGCTTTCACTCCAATGAACTGGCAAAAGAAGGTAGCAGATTTGGGTAAGTTTGTGGCTAATAGAACTGGGATAGATGTTGGCTGGTCAATTATTTGCTTGAATATGACAGTTACACTTGACAGAATTGTGACGACAAGAAACTGTTGGAAGAATAGAAACCCAAAATACCATCTTTGTAGGTCAACTTCCATTTCTGCTCCAGTTAAAAAACCCTTATAATAGGTCAAGGATCTGAAAAAGAACATTATGGTATAACTAAGAATACTTAGCAAAATTCCTGGAAGAAAACCTGACACACAGTCTCTAACATCTTCTGGGAGATTATAGAGCCAGTTTAGAAACGGGATGAGTTTTGTTATCAACGGAACTTGTGAAAGTGTCCCAATAAAAGATACGGGGATAATGTAAAATATTATTAATAAAACACATAGTAACGTTACTACGTATTTTTGAATCGAACTTTGAATATTACTATCCTTTGTAAGGTTCTCCCAGTTCACATCTCGTGGGTGCACCTCTATGGCAGTCGTATCCATATGACCTTGGGTTTTGCACAATAAAACTTGGTGTGCTGTGTATGCACCTTCCTGAGTAGAGAATTGAATGAAAACAGAATAGAACTTTCCAAGACGATTTGAAGCAAGTAAGAGCTTTTGAGCTTGGATTAGCTCTCTAGTGTTTCTTAATTTTTTTGCAGCCCAACTACGTTTATCAACCTGCCCTTGAAATACAAAAATTCTTAGCCATCCAGGAAAATGCAATCGTATTTTGCTTTCTACTAATGGTAAGCGTTTTTCAAAGACAATGGGAGGATAAAAATATGGACGAATTTGTTTCATATCTGTTACATTCTTGTACCGGAGGCTCCCAACTTTTCTATAATAGGATTTGATATATTGGACTTCAGCATATTCTAAAATATCAAGAGCATAACCTGCTTCTTTAACAAGTATATGAGTTTGGTCATAATTATGAAGAAACCAAATATTTTCAATTCCTCCAGAGATAGTTGAAAGGGCCGACTTGAGTTTATCTAAACTGAGAAACTCTGATGGAACATTTGCTACCAATAATGTTCTCGATACAATTGAACTTCTATGCTTCTTTGATTTCAAAACCGAATACCTAATCTTAATGATGCTTTCCAACTCATAGATTAATAACCAATGGAAGGCCAATACTGATAAAATAGCCATTACAAAATGAGCATTCAAATATCGGATATTCATACTCGATATATTTGAGATACTAAGTTTGTCCATTCCTCGAGCCAGAAACCCTAGACTGCTACCCAAGATGTTTATCGGTACCAAAACTATTATGTTCAACGAGCCAACAAGTAAAAAAAATAGTAACAATACATGAATATATCTTACAAAAAAGTAAGCATCCAATCCCAAACAAAGATAATATTGAATACTTTGAGATAAAGTAGGCATTACCCAATTCAAAGGACCATTAGGTAAAGGAGCCACTCTTTCTGTCATTGGAACATAATAACATCTCGGTTGATACAAGGATTTGAAAATATTCCTACACAAACAAAAAATGGTGAACTGAATAGTGCAGAAGAAAAGTGATATACACATTGTTTTTATTAGTGAAGACCAATCTGTGCCAGATGCTGAATGGGCATAACCACTCTGTGCTGTATTGAGAAAGTTCTCAAAGCCATCTGAGTTGAGAAAGTCAAGATAATACAATTTCAAGCGGGATTGTTCGTAATCGTGGGGCGAGATTATGAATGCCATTTGTGGAATAAACTTTTCGCAGCCAACATTTTTAAACGATAATTATTTACATAGTATTATACAGAATATATTTACTTTCTAAATGCAACTTCTTCTGGAAGAGTAAATGATGCACAGAACATAGGCTTGGTAGGAGCCACCTTTCTGACTAAGTGGAACTCACATTGTTCGAATGGAATATCGTATTCAATCTGCTCAACAATTCTAGCATGTACTCTTCTGTGAAGTTCTTCCATTGGTGGTTCGGGTTCTTGTGCACTAAATTTCTCAAAGCAGTGAACATTGATAATAGGTAGCTTGAAATCCGGCAAAGCTTTTATTGTTTGCTCAACTTCAGGATCCCTGGAGTAAAGTCCAATAAATTCATTTAAGAAGGTTAATGCACTATCAGGAAGATTCATAACGTAGTTGGAAAAATATTTAGGAACATTGTATTCATCCACTTTATATTCAGCCGGTTTATCTTCGGAAATTTTCCGTTTCTTAAGCAACCGTTTCTTTTCCACGACTTTCACTTCATTAGCCCACCTCAATAAGAGCTTAGGAGACTGTCTGATAAATTCACGACCATCTAAGTTAGATGGAACTACAAAGTCAGAAGTCTTGTTAGCCTTGATGTTGTCGGCCAAATACTTGTAAGATTCGGGATTTAAATCGTTTGCCAAAACAAATACGTTCTTTTTACCAGCAGGTACAGCAAAAGGGCCAACACCAGCAAAAACATCACCTACCACACCGTCATTCTTAAACTTTGCAATGAGTCTTTCATGCTCAGTATTTAATCTAGAGTTCCAATATACTTTACTGAAGTCAAATTTAAACTTGCAACCACTTTCGCTTTGTTCAACAACCAAATCATCTTTTCCAGCCAAGACATTCATTTTGAAGGTTCTGAATTGCGTATCAATAGTATCGACTTTATCGACCACCGTCTCAACTTTAGAGTTCTTGTCCAAAATCACTTGTCCAATTAATTTACCAAAAGGTTTGAATTCATCTCTTAAATTTATATGAGCAACATGTCCAGCTTGAGCGAAACCAGTAGGTATTTCTTCTAACAAGTTTTCAGGTAAAACTGCTCTTAAAATATCATCAGCTTTCCAGAAATCATAGTCCATTTTAAATTCATAAGGCTTTACTTGAACGCCGAATTCCCTCATCTTTTCAGCAGTAGTAGGGCTCACCTGGCTCTCATAATTGTTAATGTTATCGATGTCATAATGAAGAAGGACTCCTTTCTGACCCTCAACACTGACTATATGCTTTATGGATGGTAAATACAATATGTCCTTCTTACATTGCTTCACAAACTGACCCAATTTACTAGGATCTGGAAAACATGCTACCAACAAAGGAATCAGTTTTTGGAAAAAGGCTCTATCAAGCTCCGTCATGGAACGATTTACTGGAGGGCCAAATTTAGATGCCATGAATTCTCGCCTTTCTGTTCTGCTTATACGATGGAAAAGTCTATACTGAGTAGGGAATACCTTGGGATAAATAACTGGGAATTTGCTAAGCTTTATCCATCTAAGCATCTAACTGCAGTAACTAGAATTTTTCACTTGTCTCTAATCGCGAAAAGTTCGATGAGCATCAAATAACTTTATACTTAATAAAAATGGAGATTTCTGAAGTTATCAGTATCAGCAGACCATCTTCTCGTAAGGTTGACATCGACTCAGACATAGATATGTCTGACGATGATGAGAATAACTCAGAATCCACAAACACAATTGTCACTCCAGGACAACTAGTGACTGATGATCCAATATGGATGAAGGGACATGGTACTTATTTTTTAAATGATAATACATACTCGGCTGTTGCAGGTAATGTTTCACGGGTGAATCGTTTATTGAGTGTCATCCCATTAAGAGGAAAGTACCAACCTGAGACAGGAGATCATATAGTCGGAAGAATCACAGAGGTGGGAAATAAACGATGGAAAGTCGATATTGGTGCCAAACAAGATGCAGTTTTGATGCTAGGATCAGTGAATTTGCCCGGTGGAGTACTTAGAAGAAAGTCAGAGAGTGATGAGTTACAAATGAGAAGTTTCTTGAAGGAAGGAGATTTACTTAATGCTGAAGTACAAAGTGTTTTTAGTAATGGAAGTGCTTCGCTACACACAAGATCGTTAAAATATGGAAAATTAAGAAACGGTATATTCTTGACAGTTCCTTCTAGTTTGGTTGTGAAATCAAAGAATCATTCGCATAACTTGACCGGAGATGTAAGTGTTATAGTAGGGGTAAATGGGTTTGTGTGGTTGAGCAAAACTACCAATGGGAACTTACCAAGTATAAATGCCAATAGCAATAAAATTCAATCAGCCATAGACTCAAAAGGATCATATAACCCAGGGACTGGGTCAGTTTCCATCACCAAGTTGGAAGAAGAAAGTTCATGGGAGATCTATAGTGACAAGAATGAGTCTATTAGTAATAACGTTCGAGAAAATATAACGAGATATTACAACGTGCTTAAAGCATTGAGTTATGGAGAACTAGGTATAACGGAACAACGAATTGGAATGGGATACCAAGCTAGTCTTCAGTATGCAGATGTTGGCAGATTAGTGGATCCAGAGGTTATGGAACAGATATCACAAGATGTGCTTACTAGTGAAAAGTTAAGAGGAAATGTATAAATTATATAGGATTAGGCGATTCTTTTAGTCAAGTATCGTTTTATATAGATCATTTGGAATATTCCCAATAAGACAATGACACACAAGATAATAGTGGCCATAATAGAATAACCGGAGAATATTTGTTCGTTAACATCTCTTAGTTTGGATTCTTGATCAACAATATTGTTTAGTATGATGGCTGAGTTTTTCAAGTTTTCAACCACATCATTCAATTCGTTCTCAATAACAGCAATTTCCTTGTCAAAATTGGCTTCATCCATGGTCTTGAGTTTATGATCAACATTTTCATTAGCCTGGAATTTATGGAAATATTTCGAGTAAAGATTATAATCGGTTGGCATCATTTTGGATACGTCTCTCAAGTCCACAAATAATTCAAGCTCACGAGGAGATGCCAGGAAAGACCATGACTTATCACTGTAAATATTGTCAAAGCATACGTATACCAAGTTCTTCCCCTTATCCTTATCCATGAGTTGTTTGACTTTATCTGGGTCGGATTTACCAAACGGTAACCTATCAATAATGTTTGATCGAGCCTTCTTCAAGTTATTCTCATCATAGATTGGATCATTATTCAAGTTCTTCAAAATTATGGTAAGCTCATCAGCCAAATCATTGGAATACCTCAATAGATTATCTTCCAGATCGAAAATCTTCAAGTTTAAAGACTGGCTCGGTAATCTATCACCACTACTGATCTTAACCATAATAAGATCATCATTATGTGTATGATACGCCAAGCAATGCTTCAAGTTCTTCAAACTCGAATACTTGCTCGAGTCACCTTCCAATATTGGATCTATCAGCATCCCAATACTATATACAACCCCCAATAGACCTAACCATATTAGGGAATGTATGATTGATCTCATGCTTTGTGGGTAAACTTGTTTGACTAGGTGTTAAGTGTGAAATATAAGTGGAAATTTAGTGGTTGCAATTGCAAATTAATAGAATAATATCTGTGCACTGTGAATAGGTATGTCAATAACAGACTCAACAACGAACGACCGTGAGTTCATAGACTTGTATCAACAAGTCGATAGTATAAAAGATGAAATTGTTCCAACAACAATAGACCAAATCTTTTTTCTCGCGCATTGTGCAAACTGCTTAATGGGGAATCTAGGTTGTTGGTTGAATTAGGCACCGAGAAAATTCACGGCGAACCGGAGCATGAAAAGCTCGGGCTGGACTAAGTTCTGCACCGTAGTGCCAACCCACCACGTCGAGTTCCGGAATTACGATAAAACCTTAAATTGGTTGTATATACAGGGTTCTATAAAACGATATTACTTACAGGATGTGTTGGCCAACTACACGACTTCGACGTTGGACCCTTGATCTATGAGTTCTTGCAAACGATCTTCGAATTCCGAATCTTCGACTTTCTGGATGATTTCTTCGAGTTTGTGACCTTGCATGCAACCCACGAGGTCATGGAGTGAATAGTTACATCTGTGATCGGTGACTCTATTTTGGGGGTAATTGTAGGTCCGGATTTTATCTGAACGATCAGTTGATGTAACTTGATCGGTTCTGAGCTTCTTCTGCTCAGCTATTTCCTTTTCTCTCTCCAAGGCAGCCAAACGGGCTCTTAAAATCGAGAATGCCTTTGCCTTATTACGGGGCTGAGATCTTTCGTCTTGTTGCATCACCATAATTCCGGTAGGAATATGCACTAATCGAACAGCCGAGTCGGTTGTATTAACATGTTGTCCACCTTTACCACCAGCACGCATCGTATCCACACGGACTTCACCTGGTTGGAACAGTCTTTCATCACTGGCAAGTGATTTTTCATCTCCAGCACTCATCTTAGGAAGAACCACCACGGCAGCTGTAGAGGTGTGAATTCTACCCTTTCCTTCGGTGGCAGGTATTCTTTGGACTCTATGAATCCCACTTTCATGCCTCAATGAGTTGAACGCTCCTGGTTCATCGATACTCATGATGATTTCGTTGACAAATCCGTTATTCGATTCATGTTGCAGTAATATTTCGTACTTCCATCTGTTGTGATTAGCAAAATTGATGTACATATTGGCCAAGTCTTGGGTGAAAAGAGATGCTTCTGATCCTCCTACTCCTGGACGCAACTCAAGAATACAGGCATTATCAGCATGTTTTATAGGTGGTAAAAGCTTAGTTTGTAAAATATTACTAGATTTGATTAGACCAGGAAGAATCTCATCTAGTTCTTCTTTAACTTCATCGAAGAGTTCAGGATCTTCTATTTCCGCTAGTCCTTCGACTGTTTCTATATCTTGACTGTATCTGTTGTAATACTCGAGGATTCCCGATATGTTTGAAAATTTCCGGTTAATTTCAGGGTCGAAGTTCCCTTGGGTGATTTTATCTTCGAGAACTTTGAATTCTTGTTGCATTGATTCGGCTCTTTTGAGCAATAGCGGATGGATTCGAGGAATATAGTACTCGTTTTCATCAGAATACCATCGCACGGCCCGCAAGCTAGCGGTACATGGATACCGAGCAGCCACCACGAAGCTTTTGTGTGTTCTAGTCAATAATTTACCAGAGAACATAAGCAGTGAAAATGTTGAAAAATCGCGGACTTTCATTATCATCAATGTCTTCAGACCATAACCCCATATCTATTGCAGATTTTAAGAATGCCATAGAGGAGTTACCAGATGATACAGTTGTGTCGGTGAAGAAACAGCTTCAAACTCTGGTTCACAAATTGGAGGAAACCAATGCGGAGTTGCAGGGGCAAATTGCAAGTTCTGATGCTGAAGATGCCAAGTTATACCAAGAGGTCATCACAGAAAATGAACAAGTGATAGATAGCCAGAAACAACGACTACAGACAATAGATAAGGAATTGTCCAAACGAGGATTTAATGTGGGTGATAAGAATGACGATAATGAAGACAAAGGAATCTATCTTTAATATATATTTACACTATTTACAGTTTATTGTTTCTTGATTGGTTCGTAATCCTTTCCAAACAATTTGTTGTAGAATGGCTTTTCGTCGATGTTGATTGGGTCTTCAGGACGTTTACAAACCAACATCCAGGTAGTGCCAAAATGGACTCTCTTTTCGTAGGTGATATCCAATTGAGCATCATCGATCAACTCTCCTATATCCAAGTTCCATCTACAAGCCCAAGTTTTCATTCTTTTTTCTGATCTGAAGTCCAAATGATTGTTGATAAATTGCCAGGTACTTCTTCCGTGTTCCAATAATACGATTCTTCCTCCAGGTTTCAAAAGTTGAGTCATGTTCTTGAGGGCTTGGACTGGATCTTCATGAGAACAAAGTCCAAATGCTTCGACAATTGTGTCATACTTGATGCTGTCATTGCCCTTAGTGAGTTTGACAAGATCTTCAGCCTTTCCCACTGTGAAAGCAGCTTTCTTGAACTTGGGGTAATTCTTTCTGAATTTCTTTTCAGTAATCTCCATCATGTTACTTGAAGAATCCAAAAAGGTGACGGAATCAACTGCTTCAGGGCTAAAATATGGGATGTTTCTTCCGGTACCACAGGCAATTTCAAGTGTGTCACCTTTCATTTGTTTCATGAGCCATTTTCTACGTTTTCCCATTAACATAGCCCGTTCTTCCCACTTGATTTCATCGTCGTACTCGGCAGCCTTAGATTCAAAGAATGGAGTGGTGTCTTCAGGATGTGCAATATGAGGGTTTTCATGGTTCGATAACGGAACTGACTTGTTGGGCTCCTCTTCATCTTCCTGGTCAAGTACTGGAGTTGGTTTGGAGCCAATTCTAGCTTGCTTTTGGTACCATTCGTCCAATTCTTGTGGAGTAGGCTCGAACATTACGTCTTTCTCAAGTAAATGCTTTCTTCTAAACTCCTTTCTCATCATCTGGTAAATACGGTATTTCTTCTCTTCCTTTGGACGAAGTTTCTCGTTACTATTTGCCTTTAGTTTCAAGTACTCATACTCAATCAAACTGGCAGGATCTTGTTGGTATTTCTTTCTGATATGCTCAATCTGTTTGTCTTCATAGTACCGGTCTCTCATGTAGAAATAGAATGCAATACAAAGAACAACAAAACCTCCAACATAATAGACAGTGGCACTCTTCTTAAACTCTTCACTTTCAAAATATATGGCCCATTGCTTCCATTTAGGCAATGTTTCAATTCGCTTTTTCTCTTGGAACTCTTTTGAGTTCACAGGAAATGGTGTTTTCCACACTCTCATTGAATAGTGGAAAGCCCGAAACGATAAAACAGGAGTAATACCTCGCAATCCAACCACTCCAAGCTTCCCTGTGACAGGGGCTCTTGCAACAAGTCTTCTTGCAAGCATAATATGTTTCGGAGTGAACATCGAATATTGAAGTGAAAAATAAAATCAGTCGTGCGTGTGCGATCGGTGCGCGACAAGACGTTCGTTTGGAACTTTTGATGGCAAACAACTCACCAACATAAACCATGTCAACTCCTTCTTCTGTTTTGGTGGAAGCCAGAGAATTGGCACTGAACGGCAATTATACACAAGCAGAGTCAAAGTACTGGGATCTTATTTCCGGTAAGGCCAACGAAGGTCAACCATCCCATAAGGTCCTCCAGGAACAAGAACTTGGAATCTTGGAGTTGGGAAGAATCTATCAAGGACAAAACCAACCACAGAAATTGAGTGGATTGATAACGGAATGTCGTCAAGTTTTGGGAACATTTGCCAAGTCAAAGACAGCCAAGATTGTCAAAACATTGATCGAGTACTTTGATCCATTGAAAGACACTATTGACTTACAGATTTCCAGTACAAAAGATAGTATTGATTGGGCTGTTGAAAGTAAATTATCGTTTTTGAGACAATCATTACAGTTGAAATTGGCTTCGTTGTTGTACGATAAAGGCCAATTCCAAGAGAGTTTGAAGATCATTTCTGACTTATTGAGAGAGTATAAGAAGTTGGATGATAAATCGTCGTTGGTGGAGGTCCAGTTATTGGAGTCCAAGATATATCACGCATTAAGAAACATACCTAAATCAAGAGCTTCTTTGACTGGTGCCAGAACATCAGCCAACTCTATATATTGTCCAACATTATTACAGGCAGAGTTAGATTGTCAAAGTGGTATTTTGAATGCCGAAGAACATGACTACAAGACTGCTTTCTCATACTTCTACGAAAGTTTTGAAGGTTACAACTCTCAAGATGATCCAAAAGCCATCAATGTATTGAAGTATATGTTATTAACCAAAGTTATGTTGAATTTGGTTGATGATATTAACAATATCTTGGGTCACAAGAATGTTTTGAAGTTTCAATCAAGAGATATTGATGCTATGAAAGCCATTGCTAATGCTTATTCCAACAGATCATTGAATGAATTTGAATCAGCATTATTAACATACTCTGATGAATTGAAATCAGATCCGATCATTAAAAATCATTTTAATGCTTTGTACGACAATTTATTAGAACAAAATCTTTTGAAGATCATCGAAAGTTACAGTTGTGTTGAATTATCCCACATATCAAAAACCATTGGTTTGAATTTACAACAAGTTGAAGGAAAATTATCTCAAATGATCTTGGACCAAGTTTTTTACGGAGTTTTGGATCAAGGTAACGGATGGTTAATTATTTATGATGAACCAAAGAAAGATTCGACCTACGAAGCATCTTTGGATCTTGTAAAGCAATTATCAAGTGTGGTGGATTTATTATACGAAAAGGCATCTTCTTTAAATTAGAACTCTAGATAATAATAATACATGAAGAAAAAAAATATCGTCTATTTAATTAATGCTCCTAAGTAAAGATCCCCTTCACTCCATTTTCACTTGCAACTAATGCAACCTCTCCACATTTATTGAGAAATTCATTTAATTTTCCACTCTTTAAGAAGCAGTTGAGTAAATCATTTTCATCCTCATTGGAAACAAGTTTAATCAAATCAAATGACTTGTTTAAGTAATCGTGATTGGCATATCTTGAAAATTCATAAATCTTTAAAAGCTCAATTATTAAGTAAGGGACGTATAAGTTTCTGAATTCTTTCAAAAGCTCATCCGATGAGTTAACAAACCACAGCATCACCAAATTGTGTAACTGGCCTGTGATTTTGTTGATGGAATGTTCAACCTCCTTGGTCTTGAAGCTGGATCTATCGTGTCCATCATTTATGATGAATTGTTTCCATTCACCAATGGAATTTAACCCATTAATCAAAGAATTATAATTGAGTAATTCTTCTCTCTCTTCATCTGTTATGGAAGGTGGTGGGGATCCGAATTTGTCGTGACTAAATCTCATAGTGCTGGATGCAGCATCATGGTTATTTATTATTTGTTTGAAGTTTTTGCCTTTGGCAAACTCCTTTAATGCAGCAAGTTTACCGCAAATCAAGAATCTTTTGATAATGGCTAAAGACACCACGATAGTATCTTCATACATGGAATTCTCCAATAACCAATCGACAGATTCATACAATCTTTTATCAGTCTCATCGATGGACTCATATTCATCTTTTATGACAACGGATAGACTAGGAGCATAATGCAGCTCTGTATCATCGAGTATTTTATCAACCGTTTTCTTTAAGAATACATGTAATCTTTCATCCTCCGAGGAAGAATTGATGGGGGCATTGAAGTAGGCAATTTTCTTACAAATTTGAATTTGTTTGATCCTTTCTTCCTTGGAATCAATGGTGGATAAGAATTTTGAGTAGAAATCAATGGCCGTGGAATCATCAGGAATGAAAGCTAAGTAAATTGGAACTAAATCTCTAAGATTCAAATCGCATAACTTCTGAATATACAAGATCAAAAGCTTGGTAAAGTCAGTAGTATCAATATATTCCACATCGGTAGCATCAACAAAGACAGAAAGATGGAGTAAGATTCTTAATAAAGAGGTGTTATTGTATACACCAGATCTTTTAGAACTGGCAGATTTGACAGTATCTGTTACCAATGGTAGTATTTTCTTGATCATTATACCACCGAGTATAATTCTTATTGGATGTCTGGATTGATCACCAATGTTTCCACTAGCAGTCAGTAAGGCGTTGAGGATAGTGTCAATAGACTCAACTTGAGGTTTTGGAATCGTTATTTCAAGGTTCTCCTGAAGATTGCCCTTGTAAAAACCATAATAAAACTTAAGAATCTCATTAACCATAACTTGATTACAGTATAATAATAAACATTCATCCCAGTCTTCCGCAAGTTCAAGATTCTCGGAGATATTGGCACCTCCAAGAAAGTTATAAATCAACTTCTCATATCTGTTTAAACCTTTCAGTTGAGAAAGCTTGTACACCGCTTGGAACCACATGAGTTTATGCCTGCATCCTTGTGATGTTGTCATGCTTATATCCCGTTCTTCAATATATTCTTTATCCAACACAACATCCAAATACGGAAGCATGTCGCCAACCAAAATCATAGACAACGTATAATTACCTGTCTCATTGGCAAGTGTGATGGCTTCATCAAATTTCCTGTACAACACCAACCTATATATCGTTTTGAATACCT
Source organism: Yamadazyma vaughaniae (assembly GCA_030569695.1). Lineage (NCBI taxonomy): Eukaryota > Fungi > Ascomycota > Pichiomycetes > Serinales > Debaryomycetaceae > Yamadazyma > Yamadazyma vaughaniae. The sequence goes on along the minus strand of JAJMLO010000025.1, from coordinate 15,386 downwards.
CGTCATCAACCTTGACGTCATCTGGATGCAAAGATTTCTCGGACCTTAACAAAGCATCCGAATCCAATTCCTTGATCAAGTCCATCACAGACCCATTGGTATTTCGAGCCAACACGTCCAAATCCTTTGTATCGACGTATTGCCGTGTGTGATTCCACTTGGTAGACAACGGTATCTCCGAGGTATCCACTTCCTTGGCGTTGATCTGGAGCCACTCGATTATCATACTTAGTTCAGCGAATTTAGCGTTCTGCTTTCTAAAATTCTCTTCCACCACCGGCACCGAACTAAAATCATACTGTTTATGTGGTTCTATACTGGCCAAACGGAAACTATATAGGATTTCCACCAAATGCCAGAGCTTAGTCTCGAGTTGCCAGCTATCAAATTCGCTGGCCAATTCATCAGTATTGTTAGTGAATAATTCATCTTTGACTTGAAGGGCCTTGGTTGAAGCGATGTGTCTGAACTCCTGCACGAGCAGAAATGGGTCTTGCGATGAACCACCGGCCACATACTGTGGCCCCCCAGCGTACGCCAGTAGACACTCGGCAAACTTGGTCTCAATCCCTACGTTTATCACCTCCACGTCTGAACTCATTAGTTTTCTTGTGTTTGGCAGCGTTTGTTTTTCAGTGCGACTACAAACACTCAGCAGAACAAAAAACGAGCGCAGTAAAAAAAACTACTTGAACGCGTGCGTGCGGTGACTAATGCCCCGCGATACTGAAGCCTCTACACACCGAAGTGAACCATAGTAATATAATCTTTTTGATCATGGCTGACCACAATTCCCAATCAGTTTCTGAGCTGCCTCCAGGCAACAACCAGCTTCCGGAAATTGCTGCGTCGATGGCTGCAGATGACATGAACAGCCAATTCGCTGACGAAGACAATAATCCATTTGATCATTCCCTGCTCGCTAACGCAATTGATAAGGATAAGGATCATGAAAACACAATTGCGGTAAATGGATCGGGTGATAGATCGAAGGCCAACAACAGCAACCCAAAAACGAGCTCCGAAACGGGCGACCCGATGAATGACGAATCGGTGTTGTTGTTTGCTGCAAATGGACAAGCCGGGCCCAATGGAGGTGCCAATTCGATTCAGATCAATGTGGAAAGTCGGGTGACCAAGCTTTTGCGGCCCAATTCAAACGTGAAGATTCACATTACTGAAGCTAGTAACTCGAGCGAAGGGATGCTGAACTCACTGAAGAAATACATTGTTTATACCATTAAATTGATCAACGTTAGCAATCCGAAGGAAGAGATACAAACTCGGAGACGATATAGTGATTTTGAGAGTCTTCGGGAGATTTTGACCAAGATCTTCCCGTTGATCATCATTCCTCCGATCCCTCCCAAAAACTACATTAATCTTTCCATTTTCAATAATATTGTTGGAGCTGGTAAAGGTGGTAATGGCAATGAGAATACGGGGCCTAGTCAGGGTCTGTCTTTGAAACTGAAAGACCCTGCAAGCAACTACTCATACATCAATTCCACTCATCTCAACTCAAATAAGCTAATAGAGCATAGGAAAAGGCTTCTTACGAATTTCTTGAACAATTGCTTGCAAATAAATCAGATTCGTAACCTTGAATTCTTTGCAAAATTTTTAGATCCTAATACCAATTGGCAGGACGAGATTAATTTGATTACAACACATTTACCGAAAGACATTTATCATCTGAATCCAGAGAATGGGTTGAAAACAGACCCTATATATTCCCTGCTCCCACATCCCACGAATAATATCAAAATCGGATTCTTGAATTCGATTCTGACAAATGGGAAGAAGTTGGGTAAGAAGACAGGAAAGCTTATCAATGGACAGAATGAAACTTCAGCCCAACCTCAAAACTCTCCTCCACAATCCCTGGAGAATGGGGACCCAGAACTGGATCTTTCGCCTAAGATATCTAACGACAATGTTGATGACAAAGTTGCTCCAGTGATAAATACATCTCATTTGGATGAAATTAATAAGAAGATCATGTACAACTTTATTGGGCTTGCCAATGATTATACAGAGCTTGGGACCGTGTTCAATTCATTTTCTTTGCTACTTTCTGATGCACCTATTATAAGAACAAAGTCTAAATCGAATGATGATGACACCAGTGAGGGCAAGCTTAATCTTATCTTGGACAAAATGGGACAGGTTTTTGATCGTTCCTATATCACCATCAATTCCTTGATCAATGAGTTGGAGACCAAATTTTCGGAGCCTTTGGGCGAAGAAGTCCAGTATACCACTTCACTAAAGTTTGTTCAAAAGTATCAAAGAAGAAAGATTAAACAAAGTTCTATATTAGACGATGATTTGAAAGAAAAGCGTGAAACTTTGGATGCTTTAATAAAATCAGAGGCAGAAGGGACCAACATTGAAAATGGTATCCGTAATGACCAAGTGTCCAGAAACAACCAATATCAGCTCGATCAAACTTCTCAATCAAACGGAAGCTACAAATTCAAATTCCCCAATATGACATCAATCAAAAAGATCACCCAATATGTCAGTGATATTATGGACCAAAACCCCGAACAAACCAGGAAACAGAAAATTGTGGACTTGAATCGGAAAATATCAACATTGGAAAAATGCCAGGGAATTATGTTGGCTGATATATCTTATATTGCTGATGAACTCAGTAAAAACTTCCTGAACTTCCACAAAAAACAGTTGAAATCCATCTTTGAGATCCTATTATCATACAACGGATTCCTTGTAAATTGGGCCAAAAAGAACTTGGACATCTGGGAAGAAATCAGAGAAGAAATCCTCAAGCTATAAATAAATCTATCTTCTTAAATAACTACATACTGCTTCTCCCCAAGTAATAGCGTTCTTATAATGTTTGATATCTTCAGGAAATTTTTCAAGTGCACCTGCCAATCTTTCACTGACTTCAGGTCCTTCATTCTTGACTTGGCTCAATGGAACCAAATATGTCTTGATTGTAAAAATTACGGCTCCTGATTTGGGTAACCTAGTTAAGACCTGTCTTTCACTACGATAATGGACCTGGTTATCAAAATCTAAATCTTCTATCTTCATTGGAACAACCTCATCAATGTGGTATCCTTTGTTATCATCGTGGACAAATAGTTTTGTGTGAGTTTGCACTGAAAAGTTGCTTCTAGTAACAAACTGACCGGGATTAATTCTATTGAAAAATCTGTTCATGGATGTTTTAAGTTTAGACTCATAGCCTGGAATCGGCTTATGGATGGATGTCAAAGGTTGATTAAACTTATCAGTAGGATCAAAACCAGCAGCAAATGCAAACACTCCACCTTTGAAGTAGTATTCGTCGTCAGGTTCCTGATGCGCAGGGTCCTTCATCATAAATATGACATCCTCCTCTATAGTTCTAGTTAAATAAATTAAATAATCTCTGGTATTCACTGTTGAATCTGCCGTGAGAGGCACGTATTCCTTTGTGATGTTATTGTACACCCGATCACCCTTTACCTCGAAATGCATGGGATATCTGTCGCACATAAACTGGATCACCATATCGTAGAATTCCCTGATAGCTGGTTCACATTCTGGAGTCACAAAAACCGTTCTTGATGCTAAATCAAAGTTGGAATCATATGCGGGATGTGAATTTGTGACGAGCTTTGTTTTCTCAGTGATCTTTCCCATATATGTTGGTTCCAACAAGAGCCAATCATTTGGCTCCAATCTTCTGATTCCCATGGTCAATTTATATTCAGCGTCTTTAAACGGATAAGACTTCAGGAACGGAATCTTATCCCACACAAAGTCCAGATCCACAGACTCGATTTTAGGGGGTTTATATTCCTTATCGTAAAAATTTGGTTTGGAGGGTGGACTTGTTTTGCGTTTGGCACTTACAAAGATCGAGATAAAGATAAGAACTCCAAAAACTTCAAGTATTCTTTTGTTATCGTACGCAATCTGAGGTAATGTTTTCAAGGCATCTTCGATTTTGAATGCAATTTCACTAACCATTATATCACTCCAAACACAAGAAAATTCGAATATCAATCAGAAATATGAACAAGATAGGAATATATAAAAAAAGTTTCCGATCGATTTCTGGTTTTTCGCAACTTCCACTTTGAGTGTTGGATTCTGGGGATATCCGACAAACATATTACCCCCACATCACACAAGGGATCCTTTCCGATCCAGAAATTAATTATACATGTTGTCAAGGCATAATTCTAGGACATCACTCCTTTATTTGCCAAAAAGAGCAAAGTTTGAGGGACGTATCTTGGAATAGATATGGGAAACGTTACCCGATTGAGACATCGATTACATAAGCGTCAGACGCATCGCAGGCATTTAGATGGAGTGAAAAATTTAGAGTGCAGTATCCAAAATGTCCACTCTTCCGTTGGTTTCGAAGTTTTTGGAGCCGGAACAAGTCAGGCAAATTGTTTTAGAGCTTGCAAACTCTGTGGGGACTCGTCCAGAAGCAGTTTCTGGGATCTGTGAATTGTTACCATTAGTTGACTCTTCTACAATTGATGAGATTGTTAAGTCCGTTCGTTCTTATATCGAAAATGTTATTTCCAACGTGAATGATGATTCTGAGTTTTCTAACATTTCTCAGTTGGTCAAGAACATTCCACAAGTCTACCTGTTACTTGTGGCTGAAATCGGAGGCAAATTGGCTGCGTATGTGTTGTACTCCAAGAATAAATTCGTTCCAGAAATCAGAGAAGCCATCACTCAATCAAATTTGGTGGATTCCCATGAATATGACATTGAGTATATTGTATACTTGCTTAGGCTTTTGGAGGCTGTTTTCAACGAAGTTCCAGGTGAATCAGACTTCGAATTAGACAAGATATTGTGTTATTTGCTTGCAATTAATATTGAGGAAATACACTCACAAGCATTGAAAACGTTGAGATGGAGAGTTTCAGAGATTACCAAGAAAACCCATGGCACAAACTTTGTATGGACCCTTTTATTTGCCTTGATCCGAACAGGTAACAAGTATCACAAGACAAATGCCTATATTTTCTGGATCCGTTATATGGGTAATGCCAATGCAGAATTCTCTAAGGATGAGTTATTCCAACAGGAAATCCTTAACAAATCGAGTTATTTTGATTACCTTCAAGAGGGAATTATTTCTGAGTTGCATGAACATAGAAAATTGTGTCTCTCTATCATGAAGTTGACAATTCTTCAAATATCGAAGGATATTGAACATCCAGTCTTCAAATTTACAATTCAAGACAAAGCTTTATACATGAAGGAATGGGAACGGTTTTTCACGGTATTTGAAATTGTTGCCATTGATACGTCCTTGCATCAAACTGAGGCTGCACTGAGTGATATAATCCAGTTGATGTCGCCTGACTCTTTAATTCATCTGTCATGGGGATTCAGATTATTATCTACTGGGTTTAGAGCTGGAACAGATCTGGTCAGGAAATTCACTTTAAACCTTTTGTATGCCATACCTTCTGAAAACTTATATTTGATTAAACATGCATTGCAAATTCTTGAAGATATCTTCTTGCCATACATGATGTTGGCCAACCACTTGGTGGTGATAGAAGATGAATGCTCATATGGTGATATTTTGAGTGGTTTCATCTCTGATATGTTACACAGTTGTACCAATGATGAAGAAATCGAAGTTTTAGTTAAGTCTATATTCAAGGTTTTGGCTGCTGCCAAAGATGCATTCGACCCCTGTAAAGCTTATGTGTTGTTGGGGGTTTTCCACGGAATTAAGGGACGTCAAGTGTTAAGATATTCTGAAGTTGGAACACTTTTAACGTCTTTGTTTGAGATCAGATCCGAAGGTTTCTTGTATTATAAAACTCTCCAAACTCTTACTTTAAGGTTGCTTGTTTGTTTTAAGTTTGAAGCTGTGCCTTTTTATTGTGCCATTGACAAGTACATTAAGTTCAATGGAAGTGAATTGGTTAATGACAATATGAACGAGATTTTGGAGTATGTGAAAGACACCGGATTCGATACCTATGACAACAGTGAATATTCTGTTCTTGCCATTCGTGATTACTTCAGATGGTTAAAAACTGGCTGTTTCGAAGTTCCTAAATCCACTTCTTTGTTTGCTGAGCTTTTAGGTAGTGGTTTAGACTTGACTAGATTAGAATCGAGTGATTTCATCAAATATAGTCAAGATCAATTGGACTTGTTAGTCAATGGATCAGGCAACCATGATGATTATGAATCTTTGGCTAAATGTCGACAAATCGTTAATAATTTACAATTAGAGCCACTTTGGGAATCCATAAAGAAAGATGTTTTGCTGGATAATGAACAAACCCTTAGAGCACTGGTATTCAAATTTAAATTTTTGAGTGCATTAGTGAACGACAAAACCGTGCAACCATTCACTGCTTCTAGTTTATTGGAATTCAAAAAACTGGTGTTTGTTAATATGAAGATGTCTGATGTCCAGTCCAAGGACTTCTACAAAGTGAAGGAAGATATTTTAGGTCAGATTTTCTATCTTATAGAGTACTTAACCAAGAAGGAAATTGTGCATGTTTCTGATGTTAATTCTATATTAAAAGAAATGTCTCCAAATTTGGCTAACTATCAATACAATATTTCTGTGACTGGATTTTTGGGCCATGCTTTAAATATGAAAGTACTGGAAGACCAAGTTTCCGAAATCCTGGACATATTATTAGAGATTTGGGATAACTTGATCTCTACTAGATTGCAATTAAACCAAAAGGATTTACACAAGTTGATGATTGAGACCATAATGCATCCTAAAATACTCTGCCTTGCATCAAAAACTGAGTCTTTATCTGAAAAGCTTCTTAGATTCAGTCTTTCTGTGATTGAAAATTCAGTGGGAAGAAGAGGTCTTTTGCCAACTTTAACTAAAGGTATTTCCAACTTCCAACTCTTACATGATGTTCCTTTCATTAAATCATCTTGGCTATATGAAACTATTGTGGAGAGTTTGGTTATGTACCAATTGCGTAGCAATGCTTTCAAGTTGGAGCCTATTATTGGAAAGATTTTTGATCAAAATTTTGGAGGACCAAATTCTGATTTATACGTCGAAGTATATGACCTCCATGAAACAGCCAGTGAAGTTACGTTGATGGCTATATTGGGTTCGATAGGTTCCAGCAGTTTTGCAGCCGGCTTACTTGAATACATCTTTGAGAACCAAAAGAGGTACAATTTATTTGCAGTCATCAAAGCAACAGATGGTTTTGAACAATGGATTCGTATTAAGGTCTTCTCCATCATTTTGTGTATCATTGATGTTATTCCAGTAGTCGAAGTGGAGTCATATTTACGTAAGTTCATAAGTCTACTTGCTACCGATCCAAGTCCTCTTGTCAGAATCTACTTGGAGTGGATAATTGCACTCCAACTTCCAAAGTTTCCAACCATTCAAGAAGAATTATTTACTGGTTTAAGAGAGCTTATCGATGCAAAAGAAATGAAACCAACACTCATCTGTTGTTACCAGAGAATACTTGTATTGTTCATCAACAAATTGCCTGAGTCAGAACAGGTTGCTGCATACGAAAGGTTACTTCTTGTGGTGATCCCTTGTTCCACTTCCAACAAAGCTACAGTCAGACACTTTTCTATGTCCTTAATCTGCACCATATTCCCACAATTGATGGCGAAGGGAATAGAGTTGCCTCACGATTTGTATCTGGTGATGCAAAACATGTATGAAAGTGCTCTCAGCAACACTACCTTGGGTGCATACAGAAATGGTGATGCATTATTATGGGATATAACTGAAGATCTCACTTTAGTCAACATTTCTGGTATTATCATTATGCGTATCAACGACCATGAAGTTGAATTTCTTACTAGGGACCAATACTTGACTTATTTGAGCAAGGAACAGATTGATAAATTGAACATTTCTATTGGTGAAGATTTCAAGAATCTTTGGATTCAGAACAGAAAGAAGTCTCTTAACAAGGCCACATTGACTGTGAATAAACCAGCTCTCCTCAACAAGAATCCTCTTCAAACTAAAAGTGGAGCTTGGAGTACAGTTATGGATTCAGATTTGGACGAATCAAGAAATCATGATATTCAACGGAGTGATCTTATAGTGGTGTCATCTTTGGTCGATAAACCTCCAAATTTGGGAGGAATTTGTAGATTATGTGATGTTTTAGGAGCCGGTACTTTGACATTACATGACTTATCCGTCAAGAAACACCCTGAATTCAGAAACGTGGCTGTAACGGCAGATTACTGGATGCCAATGACTGAAGTAGCCATAGATGACATTGCTCTGTTCTTAAGAGCCAAAAAGAAGGAAGGATATACTTTAATTGGATTGGAACAAACTGACAATTCTGTAGAATTGAACAGTGAACTCAAATTCCCTAAGAAGTCTTTGATTTTATTGGGAAAGGAAAGAGAAGGTGTTCCAGGAGAGTTATTAGCAGAATTAGACTTTTGTGTGGAGATTAAGCAAGTCGGGGTGATTAGATCTATGAACATTCAAACAGCCACAGCAATTATAGTCCATGCATATTCGTCTCAGCATTGTTAATTATATATTTAATGTACATATTTAGAAGATTTGACCATCATCTTCATCGTCCTCAATTAACAAGTCCAATGCTTGGACTATGTTATTGCAGTATTTATTTACCATGGACAATGCAGATGTTATATGACGAGGCTTCAACCCCTTGAAGGTAGATTTACTTGAATTCAATGCCAAATTGATATTTTGTAATGGGGTTTGTGATTTACCGTTGTAATATCCTACTAGTAAACCGTTTTCCAACACCTGTTCTTCTTCTATAGAGGGATCAAAAAATAGGTTTTCTCCTACAAGTCCCAAACTAATGAAAATTGGAGGTTGGAATTTGGAACCAATAGCTTGTTCCAAAGTCAAGGCATCCTCCCAGTCATCTGAGAAAGTAGGCTGCTCTTCTACGTTTTCATCATCAACTTCACTCACAAGTTTTGGTAACCTGGTAGTTTTGAGAGCCAAATAAATAGCAAAGGAAATGGAGGTAAGTGGATGTGATGTGTTACTCATCACAATGCAATCAATGAACAATTTATAGCTGTATCTGTTGGTGAGCTTAAGTGCTTTATATGGAAAGTTCTTTTTCAATAAACTAGTCAAATCATATTTCAATGTCGATACAAAGTTAGAATCGTCTCTATATCCATGGACGTCGACGTCCACCTCAAGTAAGTTTGGGGTTGCTGCAGTTTTCACCACCTTTGATTTTACACTCACAATACATTCACATCCATCTGCCATTCTTAATCTTGCAGAACCGTTTGAACCAAGCAAGAAATCAGTTTTGGCTTCTAACGGTCTGAACTGGTATTGCTTTCTAGCATCTGGTCGTATGGGAGGACTCTGGACCAATGAGTCGTATAAGTATTGACGTTCAGCAGGTGATAAGAGCATTATTGCAATAGAAGTCTTCGCATCTAAATTTTCACTGCGCACTTTTTCAAAACACAACAGTTTAAATGTCCACAAGGTCTACAATGTTTGGAACCAACAATGGGACTAATCCAACCACCAACAATGACCCAGCGTGGCAGAACTATCCGGTGAAGAGGATAATCCCAAACCACATCACATCCAAGAGAAAACCGGGTTTCCAAATCTCAACTGGTAAGAAATCTGATAAAACGAAAGAACCATCGCAACTGGTTAACTCATTTACGCCAGTTTCATTTGGGTCACCTAGAAAACCGCTCTTGGAGTCACGTATGAGTAACAATTCCAAGTTGTACGATACGACTACAGATCTTACCAGATTTGACGACACTATCAATAAGACGGTGACCGAAGAGTTCTCTCTTTATGAGATGGATGACGATTTACCCCCATCTAGATCGATATATGACTTAAATGACGAGATACTTTTGAACTTGGATAGACCTAACACCCATAATGAATCGTTCTTAAATAAGGACCCAAAGAACTATAGTAATGTGTTTAACAGAAATGAGATTGAAGCCAAAACTTCTCAGTTTGTCGAGAAGAAGAGAGAGGACGTCAACCCATTGGAAAATGGTGAAAGCGCAATCTTAGTGTTTGGATATCCTGAACATATAGCCAACTCAGTGATTCAATATTTCCAGGAATTCGGAACCATTTTAGAGGATTTTGAAGTCAACAAGAATAAGACCTACAAGACGATTAATCATAAACAACAAGATAAAATTATTTCATGTCTCAGTGGCACGTCATGGGTCAAAATTACCTACGATAACCCAGCATCTGCCATTGAAGCCTTATTACAAAATGGAATGGTGTTCAATGGCTCATTACTTGGAGTTATTCCTTACACCAAAGATGCCGTGGAGAAATTACAGAACCGGAAACTAGAAAAGAATGAAGACGTAGGAGCAGGATTTGAATATAAGAGCCCTGGCTTCACGAATCTGGGATTCACAGCTCAGGAACCTGAAGATGCCAAAGACTTCAGCAATTCGAACTTTTCAAAGTTGGAGGTCAAAGATGGTAGCAAACTCTTTGTTACAAGTACAACCATAGACCCCAAGTCCACTATAGATACCAAGAATAATACAGAAAACTTGGGTGTGGTCGGAAATATCATGAAATATGTATTTGGATTTAATGAATTATAGTGTATAAGAATCATAACTAGTCGCACAATTGATTTGACGCGTAGTGAAATTTTAAAAAAAAATGCAAACACAAATGGACGATACTCTAAACCGAGTACGACTTAAAAATAACGAGTTGAAAGACCAATTGCGGGTCTTAATTCAACAAGAAACACCGTACAGAACTAAACTCGAAAGAACCGAGAGATTGCGACCTTTGAATGTAAATACACCTCGTTCTCGGAACTTTGAAGGTATTAATGAGAAACGACCAGAAGAGAACACTCCCTTTATCAGTAAAATTCCCACGTTAAATCGAGACTCCTTCGGGAGAAAAGATGCTAAAGAAAACATAGGAGCAAGAAGGCCAATTTCGTCAAATTTTGAAGCTGAACAAACAACTCCGGTACGAACAGAATCTTTAAACCAGACAAAACCATTAAAGAATGTTAATATCACAGAATCAAATCTGAAGGTTGATCCTTCAAACACCCAGGCGAGGAAATCAGCAAGAAGCAAAGTAATACTTGAATCCAAAACTCTGGCAAACAGTAATCTCCTTTTAACTAAAGTTACGAACCAGGCAGCAGAAATTGAGCATCTCAAGCAGACTATTCGTCAATTGAAACAAGAAAACAATCTACTTCAACAAGAAAACTATTCCCAGGTTCAAACCATAAATGAAGTAAAGTTAAGGGAATCTGAAAACTTAGTAAGCACCAGACATGAATATGAAAGAAAACTCCACAATGAACAAGAAGTTCAATTCAAAATGGCTAATAAAATAGAGGAGTTGACACTGGAAAACCAACATTTACAAAAGACTATATCCAACAAAGAACGAGAAGTGTTTGTGGTGAAAGAAATAATAAAAAGTTTGAATGTGGAAGTAAGTGATTTAAAGTCTGAAGAGTATAGAAACTTGACCAAGGTCGAGGATTTCCAAACGTATAATAAGGTTATGAAGCTGCTAATCCAACGTCGTATCATCAACCGGTTCACAGACAACTTTGATAAAGTGGGATTGCTCATCGATCAAGGTGTCGATGGAGAAGTGGAAGACTTGGAAGATGGTGATGGTGATAATACCACCGAATTGTTATACCATAAGGATAATACTACCAATATGTTGATCAGCCATAAACAGTATACCAGTTTAGAAGCTTTATTGGTGAGCAACCTTAAGACATATGTCAGTCCCAAAACGAAGTTGCGGGGGTATATTAGGTTCATTATATGCGTTAATAGGTTTAAAAAATGGGGGAGCATAGGACATTAGAAAAGGGTAATAAAACATTATCTCCACCTTGAAATTGAAGGTGTGGATCGATCATTGAATCTTGTAGATCTGTCAAAAGTAGGAGTTTTCTCGGGAGATCTTCTTTCTGGAGACCTTCTCTCTGGTGACCTTCTTTCAGGAGACACCATTCCTCTTGTTGGAGACTGAAAAGATGATCTCACAGGAGAACGCATAGGAGATCTTACAGGGGAACCTTGTCTTCCTGGTGAAGATTGTCTCACCGGAGAAACAGGTCTATTGGGACTTGTAAGATTGGCTCTGTTATATGAACGGTTGAGTATTGAGGTGTCTCTAGAACCCAAAACCGACCGATTATAACCTGGAGCTTTAAATGGAGTTGAATGAACTGTGTTACGGAACCATTCAGAATCCATGGAACTATTGAGGAGTTGTTCCTTGTTAAACTTATCCTTCTCTAATTCGAATTTAATCTTCTCGGTTTCAAACTGTTTCCGGTCTTCATCAATGTCTTCTTTCGAGATAGTATTGAAAGGCTTCCCATTGATATCGTGCACAATGAACACCTTCAGCTTTGTATTTTGGTAGTATGGATTAGATTGGTCCACAATGTCCTGGTCGTAGTACTTTCTCGTAGCGTCAATACCCACATCTTGTTTCAAAATATTAGTTTTGGGCTTTACAAATTTATCGTTATACTCAGCAAACATCTCTTGATACAAAATCTGCTTATCGTTGAGCAAGACCACAAACTTGGTAATAACATAATACATCTGGAAGTTGAACAAAGTCACCACCAAAGCAATTTTCCAAAAGGACAATTCCATCATAACTTTAACAACAAGCAAAGAAATAGGATTCATGAAGCTGAATAACACCAAACTGAATTGACCCGGCTGCCAAACGTCAATCTGGTACACCAACTTATTTGCATCCACCTTGATTTCCGACGCGGTAGTCGATTCGTTGTAGAAGCTTTCGTCCTCAAGGTTATTGTTGAAGAACTTTACCACTGACAACAAGATTTGCACCCATTTACTTTCGTTGTTTTCTGCAATAAGCGATTCACGAACATTGGGGGTTCTGGGCTTGGAGGCCGAATTAATAAGCGAATACATCTTGGTGGACTGGAAAAAAACCACGTACGACATTACAATTGACATGACGTAAACGGCTGCAATGGCAGCACTGACAAGATTGGTGAATATCGATGGTGTAGTTGATTGGGAGGCGGAAATTTGGGGGAAATCCTTTGATCTTTTGAGCAACGACTGCTGGAGTTGACTGTATTGATATGGATCAACATGAAACAATCCGGAGGATGTTGCAGTGGTGGGATGGTTAAGTTTATTGAGAGCGATGAAACCAAGCACCATTAAATTGGAACCGACGAGAGCTGCATGGGTGTAGTCATCCCAATCTATGGAGGCAACCGACTCGTTGAGGTAAAGATATACATCGTATGGGTAATTGCGGATTTTTTCAAGGAGAGTGGATTTTCTTATTCTTCGTGTCATGGTGTTTGTGTTTGGATTGTTTGGAAGAACGCGAAGATGAGGATCGCAGCCGGTGAGTGCAGACGGTGTCGCGTGTCGCACCGTTAAACTTGGTTTCCGCAGTGTTGTCGCACGGGTTTAGGTTTGCAGGCATTAAATTTGGTCGCATTGAGTTTACGAGAAACTCGTATTTGCAAGTATATAAGATCTGGGCATCGCCCATTCGCTTCCCCAATGCCATTCTTTTCGCCATTTCCTCTGTGCTGGTGGGAACCATTTTCTGGCAGTGGTCCCATCCCTAGAACAATCCAGGAATGGGCCATCTATGATTTTCTGAAACAAATCCGGTCGAAGCCAAATTGGCAACAAAAGTATAAGGATACAACAATTGCTGCAAAATGGCGAGACGAGTTCAAAAAAGGGTATCCAAACGTTGAAAAACTTGAATATCTCGACGAAATTTGTGATTATACGTTCAAGGAATTGAAATGGTACGAGAAGCTCCCAGCCAAATTCGAAGGGTTTAACGATGCCGGGTTTCTGATTGGGTTTGACGAATTGATTTGTACTAGTGACAATGCGGTTCTGCCACTGGTGAGGCAACTGCTTGTGGAACAAGCAGAGGAACTCTACGACCTGTTTGAGGAGAAAGACTACCATCCTAACACCAATAACCAGGTGGTGGATTTGGTGCATCCTTCGTTGTATCCACTTCAATACGGCAAGACACCGGTGCAAGTTGACGGGAAGTTGCAAATCTCGAAATACAGATCGGAGGTGAAAAGGGTCAAACCCAAGATTTCGGACTGGGGGGTTTCGGAGAAGTTTCAGTGGCTTCCAAGTGAATTCAAACGGGACAACGACCAGTTTGTTATTGGGTCTTATATCAATAATTTGCACCCAGCCAAACACGCACGGCTTTATGACACCATCGAGAAGGTATTCAATGCTGCGGTCCCAGGGCTTAATTACACGTTATCCCGGTTTGCCAGTCCGGCGTACATTCGGGTCAAGTACCCTGAATATGATGGACTTTACAATGAGGAGTTCCACAAGAAGTTGAGGGAGTTGGAAGACAAAGAGGATTACGATGCCATCGATGAGCTCGAGGAGGAAAAACCCAAATACGTCGAACCTCTCACTGTCAAGTACGAAAATGATCCCGAGACCGTGGAGTTTAAATTGAGTAACTTTGAGCTGGTCAAGGTGATTGTCAAGCTTGCCAACATCGAGTTGACTCCCGAATCTCCTCTGTACCCAGGAGGATCGTGGCATTTGGAAGGATGTATCAACGAGGATATCGTGGCATCGGTTTTGTACTACTACGATATGGAAAACATCCTGGAATCGAAGTTATCGTTCCGGTGTTCGTTTGAAGATCCAAAGTACGAACAAGGAGACGAGTTCTACAGCAAATACTTATTTGGCATCAAAGATGAAGATAAAATGGTCCGGGACATTGGCAACATCGAAGCCAAACAAAATCGGATGGTTATTTTCCCCAACGCTTACCAACACCATGTCGACCCATTTGAACTAGCAGACCGTCTGAAAAATGGATTCCGTAAGCTCTTGTGCTACTTTGTGGTGGACCCACACAACGAAATTGTCAAGAGCACGGCCCATGTTCCACCGCAACAATCAGATCCCGAATGGCAGGAATTGGCCGGAGATCAGATGTGCCAGGAAATCGCCGAAGTCACACGGCACTACGTTTGGCCCATATCCATGGAAGAAGCCAAGAAAGTCCGGGAACAGTTGATGACGGAACGGTCTGCCAAAACTGAGGATGACGACGACTACTTTTTACCGTTCAGCCGGGAATTTTCCTTATGTGAACATTAAATAGTTTTAGTTTTAGTTTTAGTTTTAGTTTTAGTTTTAGTTTTAGTTTTAGTTTTAGTTTTAGTTTTAGTTTTAGTTTTAGTTTTAGTTTTAGTTTTAGTTTTAGTTTTAGTTTTAGTTTTAGTTTTAGTTTTAGTTTTAGTTTTAGTTTTAGTTTTAGTTTTAGTTTTAGTTTTAGTTTTAGTTTTAGTTTTAGTTTT
>JAJMLO010000024.1:0-90248 GCA_030569695.1 Yamadazyma vaughaniae | reverse complement strand
TCGAAGGTGAAGTTGGTGGTGATCACTTAGCTGACGCTGCTGCTTCTTACGGTGCTGACGCTAGCTTACCATTCGGTTTGGCTTCTGCTGGATACCACGAAGATGCTAACGCTTCTATCTTGAAGAGAGCTTTAGCTGAACTCGGTGCTGGTATTCAATCCAACGCTGAACTCTTGGGTGCTTCTGCTGGTTCTTACATCGGTGGAAAGGGTGAAATCGGTGGTGACCACTTAGCTGCTGCTGAAGCCTCTGCTGGTATTGACGGTTCTTTACCATTTGGTTTGGCCTCTGCTGGATGGCACAAGAGTGCCGATGCCTCTATTTTAAAGAGAGCATTGGCTGAACTCGGTGCTGGTATTCAATCCAACGCCGAACTCTTAGGTGCTTCTGCTGGTTCTTACATTGGAGGTGAAGGTGAAATCGGTGGTGACCACTTAGCTGACGCTGCTGCTTCTGCTGGTATTGACGGTTCTTTACCATTCGGATTAGCTTCTGCTGGATGGCACAAGAGTGCTGATGCCTCTATCTTGAAGAGAGCATTGGCTGAAGGTGGAATTGGTGCTAGTGGTGTTGCCGGTCTTTTAGGTGCTTCTTTTGCTCCATACGCTGGAATTGAAGGTGAAGTTGGTGGTGACCACTTAGCTGGTGCTGCTGCTTCTTACGGTGCTGAAGCCGGATTACCATTCGGATTAGCCCAAGCTGGATACCACGAAGATGCTTCTGCTAACATCTTATAAATTTAATGAAACCCAAATTATATAAAAACTTTTCCACCCTTTAAACTTTCCACTTCTATTTGTATCTTAGATATTGTTAATATATTGAATAATTGTCACTACGTCTGCATTGCTTTGTCATTGTGTATTTTGTTTTCTAGTTTGTGCTTTCGGTAGCAACATTTCTTAACTCGATGCTTTCCGGATGAGGACTTAATGAACCAGTTCTAATTGCTTGGGTGGATGAATCATTACTGGCGATAGGAGTATTGGAACTTTTCATTTTCTTTGCAAGGTCTCTGAACCTTTGGAGCCTGGCACCATTTATGTACTCCCATTCAAAGTATGCCACGGGTGTATATACTAGAATTGTGAACTTCAACGCCAATTCTAACCACAGGTTTTCATTGACAAATCCTAAGGAAAGGAATACCAAGATCATCTCGGAAACAATCGCCATGGGGAAGGTTACCCAATAATGATGGTAATTTAACCAGAAAAGCAAATATGGAGATGATCTCGTCTTGATTCTGAACGCATAATATGCATAATGTATTATATACGTCAAACACCACGCAAGTATCAAGAAGGAATAAGATGTGTGTTTTGCAATCTTTGGATGTGTGAAGATAACTCCATAACAAATCCACGTCATTCTGATTCCATTGAGAAGTGGCCAGATATCATTCTTGGAGAACTTAAAGCTCACAACACTCTTGACCATCAAAAATTCGGCGATAGGAAGTACCGAAACCGCATGGAAGAAATCAGCAATGCCCCCAGGCAAGAACTTTCTACCCACTAATGGTAATAAGATTAAAAATCTACACAAGCAACAGAACCAAACAGTAAACGAACAAGCATTGAATGCAAAGGCGAACTTGAGGTTCGTAGGAAGTGGATACAAATGAGCCATTCTTTTGGTTTTGTTAATGTTGCAAAACGTTAAAAGTATGAGTTGGCAAAATGTAGTTGGCGATGATTTCAAACGCGACTCGGTATATTTTTCACTTGGCTTGAAATGAAGTTGGTGTATGTTTTAGGATTTCTATTATCCATTACTACCGTAATAGCTGCTGCCTGGTCACCAGAAGACTATGAAATCTTCAAGTTAAAGGATAAAATTGAAGAAGATTTGGGGACTGGGTCTACATTTTATTCGTGGTTGAACTTGAAAAATGGACCTAAATCAACTTTGGACGAAATTAATAAAGCGTACAGAAAGAAGTCAAGACTGTTGCATCCAGATAAGTTTCACAAGGCAAAGAAATCAGTTAAGAATTTAGCGGAGGAACGTTTCCAACGTTTGTCTTTGGTAGGTAATATTTTGAGAGACCAATCTTTGAAGAAGAGATACGATTACTTTCTTGATAAAGGTTTTCCAAAATGGAAGGGATCAGGATACTTCTACTCGAGATTCCGTCCAACTATGTTGATGACATTTGGATTTTTGTTTGTTCTTGTTAGTTTGTTCCACTATGTTTCGGTAAAAATCAGTAGAAAACAAGATTACAAAAGAATAGTAGCCTTGAAAGAAGAGGCCAAGAACGCTGCTTGGAATGGTTCTGCAATTCCTCCTGTCGATGGTTCAGACTGGAAGTTGACTCATCCTGGTACTGGAAGAGATCTTGTTGTTCATGCTACAGGTGATGTCAGCGTTGTCGAACAAGATGACGGAAAGATGATATTGCACAGATTGGATGAAAAAGACATCAATGTTAATCTTGGGTTCAAGGACACTTTATTCTTCAAATTCCCAGCTTTCTTATACAACCAATCACTTGGACGGTTCTTGGGTAGGATTGAACCACAGATATATACTGCTAGCTCGACACCAGAAGAAGACGATAAACCAAAACCTAAAAAGAAATCTAAAAACAAAGGAGAAAAAATCGAGCTTCCTAATGGTAAAGTAATCTATGGAAGAAACAATATGAAGAAGAGAAAATAAACTTAGTTTAATTAATTTCAGATTATAATAAATATTGGTATCTACTTTCCGTTATGCGTTATGATTTTTCACTCGTGTAAGTCTGTTCTCATCAACTTTTGTAGTATCTTCGCTATCATCGTCAGAGGAGCTTGATCCAGAAAGATTTTCCAAGAAGCCATCTTGAGAGAATTGGTTCACCCCTTCACCGTAATCTTCTCCAAAACTATCTTCTTCTTTCATGTCTTCCGGTTTAGGAGACATGTCTTGAATCCGAACTCCTGACATAGTAGATATCATATTGCCATCATTATCTTCATAATCGTTGTCATCGTTATCATCATCAACATCTGCCTCTTCATCCACATCTTCGTAGATTGCATCATCCCTTGGGCCCATTTTCTTCAGCTGCCGCTTTCTTGGTTTTTTAGCATCCGGGTCATAGGAATCCATGTCAATATAACCAACTGTGGAAGAGTCGAATCCATATTCCTGCTTAGAATCCTCGTCATCTCTTTCTTCATCGTATTCTCTGTCAGACGGATCTGCTCCCAAAACAACATTGTAGACCTCTCTTGTCTTCAAGAGAACATCATTAACAAACCATTCCCATTCGTCAGATGTTACAGCATCATATATCAATGGAGAAATCAAGTCCGGTTTATACAAAGAAGTAAATTTAACCACTTCTTCACTGATCAAAATCAAATGCCCTAAGTATCCTGGTCTTAAGTCATATTGCTCCTTGTAGGCATCCACAATAATCTTGATTAAGTTGGACTTCCCGTTTTCGAACAAGTGGGAGATCAAGAATGAGTTGTATGAATTCAATTTAGCATTGAATATCTGTTGAACTAAATCAAATACAACATTATGGAAGAAGTTGTGCCAAGGGTATCTAGTAAACTTTGAAATGATATTCAACAATATTCCAGAGTCAATGAGCTTTATCTTGAAATAGTCTCCAACACAAGCATTACTCCTGAATGCTTCATCTCTACTTTTACAGACAAATGGGTTTTCTGCAGAAATGGTAGGTTCCTCGTTATCACTTTCATCATCGATATCTAAACTGTTGATGAGCTGTTTGAAATCTTCGTTTTCTCCAGCAAGGAGGGTATCAGCATCGAGATTACCGGGCTCGTTCACCTCTTCATCTAACGACATATTCTCTAAATCCTGGGATATATCCTCCAATGACTCTTCTGATAATAATTGTTTGGTAAATGGTTCTACCAATGCCTTTTGGAGACGAGGAATTTGCTTCTCTCTTATGAGATCTCTAATCTCGATAATTCTGCGAATCTTCTTAGAATTGTTGAGTACCATGTTAGAACAGTGCAAGAGTTCAGCAATTAATTCCGCAATTCTGAACTTTGAAAACCCTAAGATATTGGAGTTTGGGTTAACATTATATAACTCCGGCTCAACTTCCATAAGCTCACAAAATTTATCAAGGTGGTCTGAAAAGATAGCGAGCATTTCTCCCAAATAAATTGGATCTTTTGGACCTGGAGTGTTCTGTTCAAAATCCTTCAACCACTGAAACATAACATATGGATTCACTTCAGTTGGTTCACCATTAGTAGTTTGTAGCATTGATGTATAACTACCGCAGTTCAAATCATAATCGGAATTATTCTTCCTAATCAATTCAATGACAATACCAACACAGTTATTTATTCCATGCTTGTTGGTTTGTTTCTTCTTTGTTTCAGGATCTTCAATAGTATATAACATGATATCATTCACAAGTTGTTGAACGATTTCTTTTGAAACCAACTGTCTTGTCAATTGGTTAGGGCCAACATTTGCTTCAACAGCAACAGCCAATGCAGTATTTGAGGATATTGTGATTAAAGCCTTCAAGAAGTCCGTAGCTGCAGTTTGCTTGAATATCGATTCAATATTGGGCAACTTACCTGTTCTCAGACCGAACTGAGAAGGATCAGGCTTCAAAATGTTGATTAGTTTAGGAATTAAATCCTGGGAATATAATACATCTATAATTCCAGTAGGAGAATCTGGTTTGTCTGATTGGATGATTCTCAAGAAGAAGTCCATTAACATAGGAACCTCAAGTTTTCTCAAGAATGTGTCAACCAAATTATCTCTATTTCTGATGTAGTTCAATAATTCAATTGAGTTTGTGTTCATAAGTTGATCCAAAATACGAACAACATGATTAACAGTAGGGGAGCTTTCAATCAAGTTATCAAGATACAAAATCAGCCAAAGTTTATCAATAATGACATTGGTTTCAATAATTCTATTAGAGATCACCCACAAGTCTATCGAAAGAATATCTGCAGAAACTTGAATACATCTTCTCAATTTTTCATCTGCAGATTCCATATCATAGGCTTCATCGAGACTTTTGTTGGCATCGGTACCTGCATCTTCCATGTTTGACTCTTCTTCTTGGTCACTGTCAATATCATCTGTTACGGAATCCTCATTATCACTGTCGTTATCATCAGAGTGGCTGTTGCTTTTGTCGTGAACTTCATTTAGCAATTTTTCAAGTTCTTTAGCATCCCTTTCAGTCTCTTCATGGAAGAAGTCAACACTCTTGAAAATATATTCAAGTAAACCACCCAAAACCTGAGGTTGGATCAACACTTCAATCAATTTTGCCCCTCGAGCATCTTTTGTGTTGTTCGTGCTGTTGACGATATCATTTGATGAGGTGATTGAATTGCTGTCGGTATCACTTGCAAGTAAACTATTATTGTTACCGCCACCCAATGTAGTAGAACTCAAATTGGACCCATTGGAAGATGGAAGTGTATCCAGTTGCAGCTGGAATTGTTGTGAAAATGTGAATCCATTGGAACTATTATACTGACTCTTGATGGAATGCAACTCGTTGATCAATTCCAGCAGTAACGTAGCATCGTCCAAGAAATTTTCAGCCTTGACAGATCCAAAATCTTGGATTCCATCAAGAAATTTCTGAAGTTGACTGTTGCTGTTGAATGAATTGCTAAATGGCCAGAATGACATTTGTTCTTAATGGCAGTAAGAAGCTATCAAGGAAATACGAAACCAGGTGGCAAAACTTTATCCACAGAAACAGAACTCAAACAATGAAGAACTATACTATCGGAAATCGCTGACTGTTACTCAGGATACCTTTTCAATCGTTCTATATTTATCGATTGACTAATGCTAATACTCAAGAAGTTGTATTTTTGACGGAAATTATTTTGATCCTCGCATTCTGCATATATCCAGTTGAAGGAGCATAATCATTAAATAGTTACGTATATACTATAGTACATTTCTTAGAGATTTCGATCCGATATTATATATATACAAGCAAAAGGGTCTAATCTTCTGTGGGCATATTTTCTAGAGCCCTCAATCCGTTGCTTGATTCTTTTTTGTAGTTTTGAATCATTTCATCACACATTTCTCGCACGAGCCTTTGGCAATTGTAAGCACATCTTTGGATCCATTGTTTCACTGTAAGCTCTTCTTCATCTTCCGGCATTGCTGCTATGAACTGCGTGAGCTCTCCATCAATGTCATCTTTGAGTGAATAAGGCAAATTTGTCAATCTCTCGAGATATTCACAGGCTTGTTCCATGTTCTTGATCTTGTCTTCCATGCTGTTGACATTGGATTTGGACAAGCTCTTTTCTGGTGACTGTTGAATGTCTTTAAGTTCAGTTTGGGGATGTTCTTCTTGGAGACCAATAGATTTCGGTACTTGATCTGCTTGATCTGGTTGTTTTGTAGGAGCTGTTATTTGATCTGTATGATCTTGTTGTTTTATGGAAGCTGATATTTGATCTATCCGATCTTGCTCATCGGAATAATCTGTTTCTCTGAATTTAGCAGGAGAAGTGAATGTTCCATGAGCTTCAGGTCCAATTTCATCATCTTCATCATCTGATAACTCTTGCATTGATCTTTCGAGCTTTTCATTTAACTCTTGAATATCTTGGATTTCTTTATCTTGAGTCGATAATTTCAAAGGAGATGCTACTCGGTATTTCTCTGGTGTTGAAGAAGACATTGGCTTGATTACTGGCTGGTTTTGGAGGTTGAGATTAATTTCCACTTCAGTAGATGCCGATACGTCTGATGGTAGAGTCTTTCTCACTGGTGAAATGTCAGACTTTCCTTCTGAGATTTCCTTGTTACCATTAAAAGGTCCATGATTAGCATTTTTATCAAGATGCTCACGATCATCCTGATCCATTTCATTATACTCGATGTCATCATTCGTGCCATGTATTATAGTTTGATCGCCGATTAGATCTTGTTCGAAGTCACTTTCACTATTCTCTAGAATCGAGTTTCGTGTCTTGCTTGGTTCCTTTTCTTCGATTTCCTTGAAATCCTCTTTATTCTCAAGAGGTTTCATGGCTTCAAGATCAAGTTTGTCTTCACTGGAGTCTATTCTGAAAACTTTAGACTTTGCCTTTTGAAAGCCTTTTACAGGACTTGGTTTTACACGAGTATTCGATTCAATGAATTGCAAATTATCGTCACCATAATCACCTATATCTTGGTTGGAAATATCCATGATGGATACAGGGGATTGATGCTTCTTGAATCCTAGTTTGATCTTCCCTTGCTTATGAGACTTGAAGATCGTTTCATCTTCAACTTCTGATACTTTGGAAAAATGCGTCTTCTTCTTTGTAGGAGGTAATATAGGCTTTCTTGCAGACTCAGATAATTTGACGGATTCATTATGGTCGAATGAGTCGGGCGAATAGTCCAGGTGGACAGAGGAATCTTCCAGATGGATTGTTGGATCTTCTGGATGAACTGATGATTCGTTGATTTCAGATTCAGAATCGGCACTAAAGTCAGAACCAGAGCCAGAATTCGATCTAACATGTTGATTTCCAGTGTGACTCTCTGGAATCTCTTCATCGGCTTGTTCTTTGTCTGCTCCCTCAGCATCATCTGCTTCCTGATCACTCAGATCCAAACTCAACGTTACATTTCTCCCAATAGGCAACAGGGGAATAAACGTCAGAACATTACTAGTCGGCTTTCTCAATCTACGAGATCTCCTCAAAGATGGTGCCACATCTTGTGATTTATCTGAGTAACTCGTTTCATCGCCCTTCGTCGAAGCATTTGTCGATTTATTACGTCTAGTTCCCTTGACTTTTCTCTCGGGGACAGGCTCTTTCTTGGTGGAGGTCTTAGTATTCTTCTTGGGAGCAGATCTGATGGATTTCGGCTGAATAATTTCTTTCTTAGTAGAAGCTCTTTTCTTCTTAGGCGTGGTTTTTGCTATTGATTCTGCAGGAACTGTTTCAGATTTCTCTTTTCTCATGCTTCTTTTTGTACCAGAAGAGCCCATACCATCACTGTTTTTTCTTTTTCTACCACGCTTTGTAGGCTTTTCTTCTTTTCTCTCAAACAGGTTCTGAGAGTCTTCAACCGGATCGCTCATGTCATCAAGCTTAGAGGGAACATCATAGTCATCATCACTCACATTCTCACTCAAGCTTTCATCTTCAAAAACACTCTCAATAAGCCTCCTCTGTCTTACAATTTCCAGATGACGTTTGGAAACAGGTCTCTTCTCGGATTCTGAATACTCGAGTTCCGAGTCATCATAAGTTTCAGGTTCAGTTTCTACCACTGAAGGAGAAGAATTTAATTCAATCATATCACCATCGCCTCGAGAACGAAGTTTATATTGAGACTGTGACTGAGTTTGGGTCAGATTGTAAGTCATCTGTGTCTCGGGTCCTGATTCTATTTCTGAAGCAGCTGATTGTTTCTCCGATTCAGATTCACTTTCGTCTTCCTCTGCCTGGTCAGGTTCAAAGTCATCAGAAACACCATCGGTAGTATCAGAAAAATGTCCGTCACTATCTGTCTTATACTCGTAAGTTTCACCTTTCCCATGCGAATATCTGCTCTTCTTTTTATTTGGCCCAATACCCACATCGTTATTAGCCCGATCCAATATTATCATGTGGTTATCAATAGTTGAGGTACTTTTATTGAGACTTGGCTTGGTCTTCTCGGAGACCAGGATCAACTGTATTTCATTTTCTTGATCACTCAGAAATTGTCTATCGTCATCCTCAAGCACAAACAAAGCTTGATCATCGACTGAACCAGCAGCCTGATAATCTTCCCCTAGACATTCTAGGAAGTAACAGTATTCACGAGCATTCTTACTATGTTCTCTTCGAGGATCATCCCCCAAGTCCCAAGACTCTAGGGTCACTTTACAATAAACACATTCCACTTTATCATTAATATTCTCATTAGGTGGACAATAATAAAAACCAGCCTCGGCAAGGGCTTTGGAGGAAAGATAATTATGTTTTTTACTGGACAGTCGTGACTTGTCGAACTTCCAATGGCTTCCGAACGTTTTCTTTCTCAAATCAACTGATTTCTCGTGCAATGGTTTTCGAAACTCATCAGTTTGGGATTGCCAGTATTCAAGTTTCAGGCTTTCGGAGCATGCAAGGTAGTTTATCTTTTGGGAATAAATCATTGATAACGGGCAGTTGGGCGACTTGACCAAGTGGTGGTCAACAATATTCGAAATACCACCAATATTGGTCTCTTTCTTTCTACAGCTATAACAGGTTATTTGATCTCCATATTTTTTTGTAGGCGTGAAGTAGAAGCCACAGTCAGCCAATTGTCGTGGACTGGGTACCCCATAAGTCCAATATCGCCCTATTTTCTGGTTTAGCGGATAGTTAATATCAAAGGTAGCCAACCTGTTTTCACTATACTGCATTAGTACAAGAGGAAAGTTTCGCGTTTGGTTTGCAAAATATATTTAATGAATTGAAAAGTATCAAAGTCTACACTATCTAATACGCATGTCCTACTAATAATTGGATGGTCTTCAATGCTTGGTATTTTAACTCGTTATCACTGTTAGTGTCCAATAAATTCATGACTAAAAGCTTGTAATCTTTATTTTCATTAATGAAATCAATTAAGTCTGAGCCCAAATTATCGATCAAATGTTGCAAATCGCTCAATAAAATAACTTTACTCAAATTGATCCCATCTCCCTTGATAGCCAAAACGTCAAAAATCTTCTTAACCAACTTGAAGCTATTTTCTTTGAAATGAAAGCTATTTTCCAACCAGAATTCGTTTGATTTATGAGTTGGGGATGACCAGCTAAGTAAATTAGGATTCTCCAATTCAGTCAAGTATTCATCGAAGGAAGTCAACTTATTTTTCACA
Organism: Yamadazyma vaughaniae; assembly: GCA_030569695.1. Taxonomy (NCBI): domain Eukaryota; kingdom Fungi; phylum Ascomycota; class Pichiomycetes; order Serinales; family Debaryomycetaceae; genus Yamadazyma; species Yamadazyma vaughaniae. The sequence goes on along the minus strand of JAJMLO010000024.1, from coordinate 80,399 downwards.
ATGTCGTTCAACTCATCAGCCAAGTAGTTCAAGTCGTTCGTCAATTCTTCGTCAGAACCATTCGAAGTTATTTTTCTATTTTGTAAGTTACCAACTAAGTTCAATCCATCATTATGCAAGATAATCTTAATAACCTTGAACTTGTCATTTGGAGAGTCACTCAAAGATACCAAGTTTTTCAAGATTGAAATTGAAATTCTGATAATCTTTATCTTAATTGAATCCTTAGATAAGACTAATAAATCACCAATTAATTCAGGAACATTTTGGTAAATAAGCTTGTTAATATCAGAATTAAAAGATAAAATCCAAATGTTCAATAAGGTGTTGTAGATGAGTTGCAAATTGGATGAGTTTATAAGGTTTTCATTAGCAACAGAAAAGTTAACAATTGAGCTCAAACTCTTAAAGTTTTTGAGGAAATTAGTCTTCAAATACACCACTTTAAATGGCTTAATAATAATTAAGTGTTGTAATAATTGGATAGAAATAAATTTGTAGTTAACATCATTGCCGTTAATGAGCCCAGTATATTCCAGAAAGACCTTTGATAAAGTTTCCTCATTGACAGTCTTCTTAGATTGAGAGAATTTGGCCAACAAAATAGTCAAATTGTACAAGGACAAAGTCTTTACAATTGAGTCATTATGAGATAAATATTTCAAGAATGGTTCAAATGGTAATGATTCATCGACGGAGTTCAATTTGATCAATTCATCGCCAAATTCCGGTAAATCGTTAAGTAAGTCATTTACCAAACATAATAAATTTTTCAAGACGTCGTCTCTAGGATTGTTATCCAATTTGTTCAACATGTTTAACAATGTACTGGCGTACAACTTGACTTGATTTAAGATTGTTGAATTCTTGTTTTCCACAGATTGTTTCTCCAAGATTTTAACATAATTAGCTTCATCTTCACTAATAATATTAGCTCTGGATAATCCTTCCCAAGGGATAATTCTTTCTCTGATAACCCTTTTTTGGTCGGCCAAAAACTGGCTGTCTACAGAAAATTGGGACTTTTATTGTTAGTAACCTTCCAAACGTCTAAGATTCCACATAATACCAAGATATACATACTTCAACTGTCATTTTACACAAGTTAGTCTCGAGAGTTTCAGGGAGAACGCTCGCTCTTTAGCGAGCATTATCAATAGAGACACGACCATATTTTTTATTACATTCCTATCAAACAGATATCCCATTTGTCACCGGAAGAAATACGTCTTACTGGGTTTGGCCATTAAGAACGGATATTTTTACTGGTCTCTATCGAGTCACGGATGTATGTTAGAAGTGAAAAAAATAAATGCCGGTCCCAGGAATCGAACCTGGGTCACTTCGGCCACAACGAAGCGTACTAACCACTATACTAGACCGGCGAAGTATGTGGAAAAAAGGTGGTTAAAATCTGACAATCATAAATGAACAAACTGGACTTATGATACCTGATCGATCACGTAGACATGCAAATAGAAGTACATCCGGATACTAGAAATGGTCGTTGCTGTTGTTCGCGTTTCCTGAAGATTTCTTTTTCATTTCGTAATTGCGGTTTGAAGAGGACGCTTCGACAGAATTTTGCAACCTCATCACGAAAAGGAACGCAGATACTACCAACTGATTAACTTCGATTCTGATCCCAGATACGGGTCTTGAGTGTTAATAATAGTTTATGCCGAAAGTCTGAGATACCATACTGACAGTGTATTTGCAGGGGAATTTCCTGTGCAAATAGCAGCTACCACCACACGCTACGATCATATGCAAAAACACCGGAATATCCTGTGGAAGCAAATCAATAGTGAAATCATTAAAGCAGCCATAATCTCGTTAGGCACTAATATGCAATAACACGAAAACATACTCCCAATATTCTGGCTCCAGAACACTACAGCAACCTAGTTCACAGATTCAAGATGACGTGGAAGAAAACGTTAAATATAACTTCGAGAATACATGCTATGTTTGACCTGTGTGTTGGGTTTTAAGCGACACTCCTAGCAATTGAACACTTGCAGAGCCTAAAATAGAAACATATGTATTCGGCACCCAAACAGTACGCAAATGTGCTACAAGTTAGTGCTGATAGAACTGCAAACATGCAATAGCACAGCAACTTGACACTAACTTACGTTGGCAGAATCATCTGCAATTTAGCATTTTAGGTAAATTAAATCACGAATTCAAGGTGAATCGCAAAACCAATTGCTACCCCAGATGAAACCAAACCATAACTAGCAAGAGTCGAATCCGTACGCCCGTTGGAAACCCTTCTTACCTGGGAGTCCCTAAAAATAGTTAGTCATCGCACCGAGCCTCAGCTACATTACTGTTATAGGCTGAAATATTAACGCGAGAGAAAATTCCGCAAAAAAAAAGGATAATAACATCCGAATATCAAGCAAGTACATTTGTTTAATAACTCTACACACACGTAAACTTCTTAATCAGAGGATTCTCTAGCGTATTCTTTGGACATATCAGCATCTGGAATGGAACCACAAATGGTTTCAACCATAATACCAGTGACCAAGTAAGGGTCGATGTTAGAAGCAGGTCTTCTATCTTCAAAGTAACCGTAACCTTCTTTGGCAACACTTCTTGGGATTCTAACAGAAGCACCTCTGTTAGCAACACCGGAAGAGAAAGCTTCCATGGAAGCAGTTTCGTGTCTACCGGTCAATCTTAATTCGTTATCAGAACCATAAAGTAATAAATGTTCTTTATGTCTCTTGGCCAATTTGTTAAGAGCATCTTCAATGTACTTCATACCACCTTCCTTTCTCATGAGTTCAGTAGAAACATTGGTGTGACAACCAGCACCATTCCAATCTCCCTTTAATGGTTTTGGATGGAAAGAAATCTTAGCACCGAATTCTTCAGCCACTTTGGCCAATAAATATCTGGCAATCCATAATTGATCACCCATTTCGATACCTCCACATGGACCAACTTGGAATTCCCATTGAGATGGCATCACTTCAGCATTGATACCAGAGATCAAAACACCAGCATAAAGACAAGCTCTGTAGTGAGCTTCAACAATATCTCTGGCAAACACCTTACCGGTACCAACACCACAGTAGTAAGGACCTTGAGGAGCTGGGAATCCACCCTTTGGCCAAGCATAGACATTGTCGTAGTTGTCAAAGAGAGTGTATTCTTGTTCAATACCGAACCAGATTAATTCGTCTTCATGAGCCTTCATTAACTTGGCACATTCATGTCTATGGTTGAATTTGTTTGGAGTACCATCATTGTTCCAACATTCAGATAAAACAATAATGTTGTCACCTCTTCTGAAAGGATCTGGGTAGAAGGCAACTGGTCTTAAATACACATCGGAATCATGACCTGGAGCTTGACCGGTGGAAGAACCGTCAAAGTTCCATTCTGGTAAATCATCGACACTCGATGGTTTTTTGTCCAAGGTCTTACACTTGGATCTGGTGTTACCTTCAGCATCTATCCAGACGTATTCGGCAAGAACCTTACCTCTTTGATCTAAATCGAGGTATTTAGCTAATATGGTGGTTTGTTGAGTTACTTCAACCATTTTTTAAAAAAAAATATTAATAAAGGGCACAAAGAAAGAAAAGAATGAGAATCGAGTCAAAAAAAATGGCGGATCTGTGAATATTTAAATGGAAAACAATGCGGAACCCAAACACATTCTTTTTTTCCTGGTAGTGCAGGGGAGGCAATTTCTTTGTCCCGATCACACAGGGCCTCCCGGCGCCCTCCCGCAGGTCCTGGCCAATCAGACCGCCAAAGATAACCTGATAAGAAAGGGGGTATAAATTGATCGAATTTTGGGGGAGACTATGCAAGTATGGGGGTGTTCGTATCTATGGTCTACAACTCCTATTCTTAACCCCCTTGTTGTCATATGTTAACTCCAGGTTTTTCTACGTATCCAATTTCCATCTTATTGGTTGCACCCCAAACCTCTGCTAATTTTCCGCTCGCCCTTCCCAATGGAATTAGTCATTAAACTAATTAATGTGTCAGTTGACTCTTATCCAAAAAAAGTCTCCTGCTGCAATTTCCCATTTCTCAATATCAATCTTACCCATTTTTCCTGCAGTGAGTCGGCCCACTAATTATTTTTTTACGTCCTTTCATTTCCGGACAGCCAATAATCACAGGCCGTAAAAAATCCTCGATTATTGTAGAGCCATTGATTGGTTGCAACATTATGCACTTACAACTAATTGATTTGCAAGTGCAACCGTTTGCAAGTTCCTGGGGTGCAACTAGTTATGTTTCGACTTTGGTTGCCGGAGGTATCTAGACCTTCAACTGTAAGCTTGAAGTGTCGGTCGGGTACAGTATCTGCTTCAGGAAATTATCGGGAATGAGGCGACAAGTTGGGTTCTGCTCGATTAGGATATTTGTCGATTAAACCTTGTCGATACGAAATTAATTTGGGTTCACGGAATTTTATGGAAATGTCGTGGTATTATTACTTGACATCGGCATTGTGTTGGATATCGATATATTGGTATGACAACGGAGACAATTGCTTAGGCGTTGGGTGTGTTGGTGTGTTGGTGTTGGTGTTGAGTAGGGATCGGAACATTATGCAGCCGTGCGATTAATAGATAAGAGATAAGACCGATGGAAGCCATGTACGATTGGTAAAATGAGGGATGAAACAGATATACGTTACAGAGATCTTGAGACAAATTCGACACCATCTTTCCGAGATGTAGATGTTTTTTTCCAGGGAAACAACATGTCAATTGCACGGATCATTTGAGAGTTCTGTTGCAATTACACATTCAGCGAATTCAGAGATGCACATCTTATTTGATGATTTGTGATATATGGTGTTGAAGTCGAAATTGGTGGACAATGATATCGGAGAATGAGTCAGTTACCCACCTTACAGAAAACTTGCCCACTTTAAAGAGAAATTGCCCACTTTCAAGAGAACTTGACACCAACTCGAGATCTTTAGCAATCAATTGCAATAATGGCCTCTTAGATTGTGATCACCTGCAATGATGGACCTGCTCCACAAAAATGGCACGTAAATTTACGTTTCTAGGTACATCTGCTAGATGATACGTGTACGTTCTGATCATCTTTTGTTCCTTTAGTTACTGCCACCCAGCAACGGTTTTGTTTCCTGTTTCCTGGCACTATTGAACACCTCTTCGCTATCATTTTCTTCCAGTGCCAACCGAACAAGGCCAGAAAATTCTGCTCTCTGAATTATCTATTTGGTGATACTCAATTGCTGATTTACTTCTTCATTCCTCTAAAATGGCCATTCTGCCTCGACTGCAAATGAGATGGCTGCCAACATTTAAAGTTTTATTAATCCATGCGCGCTGAATCTCATCTATTTCAAATTAATAACATCTAACGTGATCATGTGGAAACCTATCGCCGTAGTATCGGTGATATTGCTTGCATACTCTAGCGTGTTTTTATACTTGGTGTGTCCAAACTCGACAGATTCCCTGACAATTGTTTCTGTCCTGAGATTCAATTTGGATTTAACCCCAGCTCAAGGATTCATTAACTGTAACTGTCATTATTTTAATGAGCTCAATCACGATAATGTCGATAAATTTGTCGACTACCTTGACTTCCGTTACAAGATCTACTTGAAGCCTCATATTAGCTACTATCAACAGTACTACTATCCTAAACACAAGCTTTTGTTTGATACTCAGGTAGCTAAGATCAACGACTTCATTAAATATAGTCTTATACCAAGACTCGAATATGGATTCGCCAGCACTACAACAAAATTGTCATTTTATTTTGATTTGTTTTGGTTACAGGTGCAGAAATTGAAACTCCAAATCACCGAGTCAACATTCTATAAGATTTATTTGGAAGCCAGAATCAATTATGTGGTTGATAATTTGTCGAATATCTGTATCAAGTTGACCGAGAATTCAAACTTCAAGAAATTCAGCGAGAAGAAACAATTCTTGAAGACTGAATTCCAGAACTTGTTGAAATTGAATTTACGTAAACAGAAAATTGATGTTGACTTGAAGGAAATCTTGGATGATTATGATTCGGATTCAGATGGTCCCTTGACTGTTAAGATAACTTCGACCATTTACCAGACTCAAACTGATGACACAAGTTTAGAAACCAGAACTCCTTTTGAAGTCGAAGTCGACGAAATCTTGTCTAATTTTGAATTAAAGATTAATAAGACTGTTGATTTAGCGTTAATCAATATCTCTAGGGAGATCAATCCAATCATTAATAGAACCATAGATTCTTTGCAGGAAGAAGCCACTGAGAAGTTCAAGAAGATTCAAACAGTCAACTATTCTTCTTATAAGAAAGCTTATGAGTTGATTAAGAATATCGATAAAGACTTATCGAACATCAAAGAAACGGGTGAGACTGTCGAAACAGTTTCAAGACAAGAAATGAGAGATGTGATTAGCGAAATTAGAGAATTTACCGAAAAGGGGTGTGACGATATAGAAGTGCTTATAAACGCCAAATTTGCAACTTTGATGAATCGTTATCTTTCGATTATCCAAGATACCATTGATATTTTGGAAAGTTTCATGGACTCTTCATTCCAAGATTTTTCAAACAAATTGTCCACCAAGTTATCTGAATCTAATAACGAGGAATTTGAATGGAAAATTTGGAAGCAATTCCACAGTTTAAAGAATGTGGTTCTTGATCAGAGAGACTATATCTTTGACCAAGCCCACCACTTGAGAAATAAAAACTTTGACGACGTCTCATTAGATAACGACTTCAAGAATTGGTTGACTTTCCTTGGCTCAATGACTTACCATTTGAACTTCATCGCAAGAGATAACGACGAATATTTGCAATTGATCCGGGCCCAAGCCAATGTGAGCTATCAAGCCCGTGAAGCGGCCGTGAGACAGCTCAACGAAAAGCCTGAGTCGGACAACGAGGTTGAACCAAAAGCTGAACCAAAGGTTGAACCGAAGGTTGAATCACCCGAAGAACCTAAAGCTCCAATCATCGAAGACATAGAGGAGGATCCAGAGGTTGATTTCACGGACGACGAATCTGAATCCGACTCAGATTGAGGTAACTGAAAATCCGTTTAATTGTAATATATAGTAGTATATAGGTCATCTCATATATTGAAAAAATATATACTTATCACGAGTACCATAAACCTACTTGGTCAATTCACTAATCTTAGGGGCAATAGTGGTTTCGTAGAAAGCCTTAGCCTTGTTGAAAGCACACAACGAGTAATCGTAAACGTGAACTTCAACAATTTCAACCACCTTGTAGATTTCAATCAAGAATGGATGAATAAATTCATAAGCAGTGGTGGAATGGGCAACCAATTTCTCGTGAATCTTGTGTTTTTGGAAGAATTCAGTAGAATGGACATTCTTATCCAAGAAGGTTTGGGCAGTTTCCAAGTGTGGTTTAGCAAACTCTTCAGTTTTGTAAACGTAATCACACATAGTTTTATGGTGATGGTTAATTGGGTGCAAGAAAGCTTCTAAAGCAGAAACATTTTCACACTTGTAGATATATAAGTAGGAAGCATACAATGCAACCAAGGAAATTAAAATGAACTTAATACTTGTACAAAAAACCATGATATGTAAAATCAACAATTTCAGATTTTGCCTTTGATGTGGGAGTGATGAAATTTGACTTGGAGCAATTGTGTTGATGCTTGGTTGCGCGCGCATGGACATGTGACAAGTATTTTTGAATTTGCCCTATTAGGAATAGTTATAGATTCAACCAGATTATTCATAAATATATTAAAAACACAAATTATGTTATATAGTCTATTCTTTATCATCATCCAACCAATCTTTGGCTCTACTGATGGCTTTTTCCCATCTCTTCCAAAATTTTCTTCTATCATCGTCTGGTAACTTGGCTTTGAATAAGTTATTATCATCGTGCCCATTACCGACCTTCTCAATTACATCGTCCAAGTTCTTCCATATTCTCTCTGACTCATCTTCAAATGCAAGTCCGGCTGCAATGGCTGCTCCCAATGCGGTACATTCGGAAATGGCTGCTCTCTTAACCGTAACACAAGGTCCCAAAATGTCTGCTTGAATTTGCAACACTTCATCTGCCTTGGACATACCTCCATCAACTGCTAAAGTACTCAATGGTTGCTTTTCATTTTGAGATGACAATGCCTTTTCCAAGAAATCTTCACTGGCACCAGCATCTCCGGCCATTGCTCTTAAAATTGCTCTAACCTGGAAACAAACACCTTCTAAAGCAGCTCTGGCAATGTGACTGGATGATGTGTATTGGGTCATACCAAAAATGGTACCTCTGGCTCCTCCATTCCAATATGGAGCATACAATCCAGAAAATGCAGGGATGAAAACCACTCCACCGGAGTTTGGCACTTGGGAAGCCAAGGGTCCAATGTCTTTGGCGTTTTCAATCAACTTCAAGTTATCTCTTAACCATTGGATAATGGATCCGGCAACTGCAATGGAACCTTCTAATGCAAAATGAGGTTTTGATGACTCCCCTTCTAAGTTAGGGAACCAATATCCAATGGTGGTCAAAGCTCCATGTTCACTGATCAATTTCTTGGTTCCAGTATTGTATAACAAGAAACAACCAGTACCATATGTACATTTGGCAGATCCAGACTTGAATGCCAATTGTCCTACCAAACTTGCACTTTGATCACCCAAACATCCATTGATAGGAACCCCATTGATTGTTCTCAAGATTTCATACGCTTCTGGAGTGATTTTGTTGTGAAATCCCAAGTGAGACAAGTTTGGAGACGCAAAGTGACCATACATCTCACTACTGGAGACAATCTTTGGTAATCTGATTTTATCAGGGTCGATTCCCCAGAAATCCAACAATTCTTCATCGTAGTCGTGGGTTTCAATGTCCATGAAATACGTTCTGGATGCGTTGGAAATATCGGTGATGAAACTCTTTTCCTTTGTCAAATGGTAAATCAACCAAGTGTCAATGGTACCGAACATCAAATTACCATCACCCTTTTCGTACTCATCTCTGATGGTTTCATCATTATCTAACAACCATCTTAATTTGGCAGCACTAAAGTAGGTGGATAATGGTAAACCAGTCTTCTCCTTCAACTCTTCCTTCTTTTCATCGTCAATCATTTTTTCTAAATGCTGAACAATGTCCGAGGTTCTGGTATCAGTCCAAACAATACCGTTACTCAAAGGTTTACCGGTTTTTCTGGACCACACGAGTGTGGTTTCTCTCATGTTGGCAATTCCGATACACTTCACCTTGTACTTGGTTTTCAAGTTAGGATTCTGGTTGATCTTTCTCAAGGTGATCAAACAGGCAATCAAACACTGAACTGCGTTGGCCAAAATATGAACTGGCATACATTCCACCCAACCCGGTTGCGGGAATCTCAAAGTGGGTCCAACACTGGCACTGTTGTTTTCAATCTCAATATCGTCATTGATACTGATAGATACACCCTCAGCAGTGAAAATGGGTTGGTTATGTCTCATCAAAGAAGATCTTCTTCTAAATTGATCAGTGTTTTGACTTTCGGCTGGGGCTTCAGACGCACTGGTACTGTATTCGATTTGATGTTTGGCAAGCTCTTCACCATGCTCGTTAAACAAAATTGCTCTTGCAGAAGTGGTACCAATATCGATGGTTCCAACTAAAGGATGGAAAGGAGCATTACTATTACGACGTGGCATTATTAATGGAAAATATTTAACAAATCAAATAATAGGAAAATTCAAGGTTTTTCGGTGAGTGCGAAGCTTTTAACTCTGGGGAAGATTATCGGTGTTGCAGCAACAAGCAATAATAGTAGTGCCAGATGGACGATGCCGCGCCCCAGGGCGTCACAGGATTGGGCCCGGGAGCAACTTTATTCGGACCACACCCGGGGCGAAAGTTGCGAATGGCAGCGACACTTGCGGGCCACACGTCTTTTTTTACCTTTCATGCATTTAACTATAAAACTAGATTATGTCTCCATTTTTGAATTGTTTGCCCTTCACGAATTCTAAGCCTTCTCCGTTGTAACTGGTGATTCCACTAACTTCTACCAATCCTCCTTCTTCCACGATTCCTCCATTCTCTTTAACCCACTTGGTTCCTAAGCTAAGATAGTGATTTCTACAAGTAGTAGGAGTATCGTTTTTAGCACCATCTGCGTTCTTGAGTGGTGAAAATTCCGATTCTCTTTCGACCTCTAAACAGCCGAAATTTTCTAATTCAATCGATGGGAACACATCAAATATGAATTGCTCTAATTTGATTCCATTGATATCACTAGGTTTGTAGAATTCTCCGTTTTCATTTAATGATGGGATTTTCTTTTTGGCAATGTGGAATGGTAAGAATTTTTGACTGCTGGTCCAATTGGATACTTGTCTCTTCAATAAATCAACTGAATAGTAGTGGTTTACGATATTTGCAGCTCTCAAGAATAATTTATTGCTATCCTCAGGATCACTTTTGTTGGCCAAGTCTTGGGAAATTTCACTGTATTCAATGACACATGGTTTTTGGGTGTCTTCATCCAAAACAATAAGTCCTACACTTTCACTTGCATCTCTTTTTCTAACGGCTTTGGTTGCCAATTGTAATTTTTTATCAATTGCGAATCCAATAAATACTGGATCAGCAACCTTGACCAATGCATTGTCAACACAATACATATGCAAGTGTTTAATACCTCTGGAAGTAAAATCATCAAGGATTCCATTACGATCCAATGCTTTGTATAATCCACCATTTCCATCTGGACTTTCACAAATCTTATTCTTACCCTCTAATAAGATCTTATCCCCAGTCAAGTTGAAGCAAGGCAATGTACCTTGATTGAAAAATACAACTTGGTCCTTGGACAATCCGAAGAACTTATTGGTACTGAAATACTCTTCTGTTGGTGCACGTGTAGGCTTACTGGTCATTATATACCATGGAATTACTGGGGACGAAGTTGGATATTTGGCCTTGGTCAACTCTTGGATTCTCAAGATCTTTTCTGCTTGAATTTGGAACATACTCTTACCAGATGGAAGCTTGACATCGTAACATCCTTTAGGATCACTAGAACCTAATCTGGTACCTTGTCCACCAGCCATTAATAATACTCCTACTTCATTTTCACTGATAGCCTTTAAACCAAGATCAAACCAACGATCCTTTGATTCAGCATCAGAAGCATCCAAAGTCGAAGCAGTTTGGGCCCTTGGCAATTGGGTGAAAGATCTCAAAGCTGAGTTTGTTTTGGAAAAGTCAATGGCTTGCTTGACAGTTTTAACCAATTTAACAGGATCATCCACTAAGGAGAGTTGATCTAATAGTTCGGCTTGTTCCTGTTCAGACAACTGACTGAAATAGTTGAAAAGATGTTCTTGATTCGCTTGTTTGAAGGTATCGATTATGGATTCAGTCATGGTTTATATGGTTCCAAACGGATGTTTATTGGGGGTGGAAAATCGTGTCTTAAGCCCTGAAATATATATGAAACTTGTTGGCACAGAAGAAATTGAATCGCTATTTTTAAATAAAATTTTTACGCGATCAATTAAACGTTTTGGGAATAAACGAAAACATAGGCACCGGTGCAAGGCGACACCTGAACCTGAGTTTGCGGGCAAATTAGAACCAAAGCCAATATGGCTGTGCTTAGGAAGGGGCCTATTTTTTTGACATAAAGGCTTTGTATCTTTATAATTACATCGGGAATTCACTCTTCACCCTTGTACTTCAGTCGGTTCTGTTCATATTTATGTTCACATATGAAAACCTCTTTTTCATACATTCTTCAATTACATGAAACAGTGTGCACACAGCTCAAAAGTAAATCCAGATTTATAACTACATCACAACTCTAAAACACAAGTTTATATATGTATTACACAACCTACCTAAATTAAAAATGAAATAAATGAACTGACAACAATAGCAATCAATCCACTTCCAACTAAAGCACCAGCACCGTCCTTAGAACTAGATGATCCACTGTCTTCGTCATCATCATCAGATGAACCACTTTCAGAACCTTCGAAAGTTTCGGTTTCCAAGGAGCTTCCACTTCCAGATTTGGAAGAGTCCTTCTTTGGAGCAACACACTTGAAGTTGTGACCTTCAATCTTTTCATCAGAGTGTAACTTCTTGAATTCTTTACAGTCGAAGTCTTCGTTGTCACTCTTGACGGTGAAATCACCATCAACTTCTTCTAATGAGCTCATGGTGAAGTTGGAGAAAGAACCTTCGATGTTAACAGCACCCTTAATGGTCTTTAAGCTTTCGAAAGATTCACTCATGTCATCTAACTCAGTGTTGTTGAAGATTCTAACTTCACCACCAACTTCAGTCAAGTTAGCCAAGCTGAATTCAGTCATGTCGTCGTTAGCGAAGATTTGCAAAGCACCACCGACCTTTTCAACTGGTAAGTCAAAACTGTCGAACTTGTTGTAACCAATGATTAAAGATCCATTGACAGCAGTTAAGTTACTGGCACTGATTGAACCAGCATCTTGAAGAGTCAAGTTAGAGGCCCAGTCCAAGTTGTCTAACTTGATTTCACAAGAGTCACCGTTGAAACTCAAAATTAAACCTTCCAGAACGGTTTCCAAGTTACCCAAGTCAAGGGAAGTGATATTCTTGTTGTTGTTAACGTTCAATTGTCCAACACTGTTGATACTGGTAATCAAACCTTGTAATGAACTTAAAGCAGTGTCACTGACTTGCATAGAACCCAATTTAGAAACTCCAGTGTTCAAGTTGATGGTGGACAAAGATGGTAAAGAAATCAAGTTCAATTCACCAATTTCAGACAATTTGGAAAAATCAATAACATGCAATTGAGTCAAAGCATCGATTTCTAAAGAACCAGAAATCTTACCTAATTGATTCAAAGTAATGTCAGTGACAGAAGAAGAGTTGAAGATACTAACATCACCCTTGATTTCTTCAACACTTCCCAAATCTAAACTACCGATTTCGTCACCACTGATTTCTAAAGTACCTTCCAAAGTAGCACAAGATCCAATGGAACTGATGGAAGCAGCTTCAGTAACGGTTTTGTCGTCAAATGAACATGAAGCAGCAGAAGCTTGAGTAATGGCAACTGCTAAAGTGACCAAAGTTTTGTATAACATAGCGAGTGAATAAAGAAAGTCAAAGTTTAGGAAAAAACAAAAGCCTATCAAAAAAAATTTGCCGACCTCTGTAACTTATATAGCCTCGACGCCAAAACCTAGTTGCTCGAAATAGATACAATCTAGGGACACAAACCACCATGAAATTAACCTCTGCCATATAATAGCCCTGCGGGACGGGCTCAAACCAAAGTTTAAGGTACATAGTAGTTCCACCTGTTTATGTGCATCCTTGTTTCCATATGATGGATCTAGCATACAGGTTTGACGCGATTCTGGTTGCACAAATTACCTATTCAGGAGGGATCGCTGTTCGGCAGTTGACACCGCAAACGCTTCACCATCCGGCCAAAATCTCAGTGATAACAAGTTAGACGAGCTCGAGTACCTGTAAATACAAACAAACGCACCAGACGGTGAGGGCTCGGAGATTTTGTTTTCACTCGAGACTTTCTAGGAATGTATACACTGACAAGTTTCGCGGGCTCAAATAAGGAGGCGATGACGGTTTAACTGGATTAAGAAGTTGCTCGACAAAATCGACAAACAACAAAGTACAGTCCACGCAAATCCATGCGTGTATGCATACCACATGGAGTCCAGGCTCCAGATTTTTCTGTGTCAAACTTCCTTTTTGCGGTTTGTGTAATTTTACCCTTTTTTGCACAATCCACACGCTCTGCCAGGCCATCGACGTCTTAAATGTGTCGCACCGAAACAATCGGTGCTGCGACATTTTGTTTCAGTGTTTTTGTTTCTGCGCGTGGTTTCCGCATCGAGCTAAACCCAAACAATCATCGAATCTTAAATCTCTCACTACCAAACACATCTTATCTTCAATATCATGTCTGATACAGATACTTTGAATCTCCCGCATCCTCCAACTACTGGACAGACTAATAGTAAGTACAATTGTCGTTTCAGATGGTCTTAGGTCGGTTCGTTTAACGCGTTGTGAGCAACTTCTCAGCTTTTGTTTACATTCTTGCCAGAGAGAAAAAAACTCTTCGTTAAAACATAAACATCTAGTTCACGAATTCACTTTAGTTGCAAACAGCCGTATCTTCAGACCCCATCAATTGAACCCTAGATCCAAGCATACTAACCCTGTTTCAAGAATCCGATTCAAAGGACTACAATTCAAGCTCAGACACTTATACTAGCAATACAGAACCTGAAATTAAACTGGAACCTATGGAATCTTCTTTCGATCGAAATTTCGATCTTAACGAAGATATGGTTGACAAGACTATCGAAGATGCAAAGGTGATTAAGACTGTGAAGATTGATAATGACGAGTTTTCGTTTGTTCAATCTGGTGATGCCCAATTTTCACCTAAAGATACCCCTAAAACTACATCTGTGATTACTTTGAGTTCTCCAAATCCTTTCACATCTCCAAGCAAATCTGCGTTGAGAAAGACTCCAAACAATTCTCCCAAGAAGAATGTGGTCTTCACGTCAACAGTTCCAGAAGTCATACACTATCCACATAATGAATCCTCCACCAACGAGGATGACAAGGAAGATCAGGAAGAGGCGGACAGAATGTTCTCTGACAAGATAGAAGAGACATTGAATCATCACTGGAAACAGGCAAGACAGAGCTCTGTATCATCTGAGGAAACAACTCCACCTCCGGTGCCACCTCCACATTCTGTCGATTTGAATGATTTAAATTATCAGACAACCGATCAACAAGATTTAGATAAAGATGCTTTACAAGAGTTCAAAGTCCACCTGAAGAATTTGAATAATCTTAGTTTGAATGAAAAATTAGACATTTTTCTTAATAATCAATCTGGTCAATCAAACCAATCGAGAGAATTGGATCAACACTTACAGGATCTTGACGATGCTTCGAAATATAGATTAGAATCCAATATCCATCATTTATCTTTGGATTTGCAAAATAAATTGGGCAACAAGGTTGAGAATCCATTGAATTCGTTATCCAATACTGCTGAAGTTCCATTGAGAAGTGCTGGTTCCTCTCAATCTTCTTTGCAATCATTATTAGAAGACAATAGGATGTTATCGTCTCAGTCAGGTGACTTTAACAGTAGATCACAAGGTGTGCAACTAAACGATGGTATCCATGGATTCTCGAATGATTTAGTAGAGCAATTGATACCTCAATCACAATCTGCCCAATTTACCAATTCAGACGAATCACAGCTATTGTCTTTTAATACCAACCCAAACAGACTTTCCAGGCAGTCCTTGATATCTGAGAATGATGAATTCCATGACTCTTTCGATAATGAATACAATAACACAGAGCAGTCTATCATGGATTTATTGTCTTCGGCTACTGCCACACAGGAAGTGAAGAATCCAGTTGTGAAAGAAGAACCAAAAGAGTATATGACCATTGAGCAATCTGACGACGATGTTCATCAAATCAAACAGTCCCTGAGTATGAAGGATATACAATTGAAAGATGAGCTTAAATCTACTGAACTCCCATCCGACGTGAGCCAGGAAATCAAGAAACCTGTTTTGACTACACCTGCTTCAGATGATGAGACCTTAGAGGAAGACTTTGAAAGAGGTGAATCACATTTCAGAATTGGAGACCATATAGAAAATGGCTGGAAATTCGAAGATTCACTTGATGCTGACAGAGAAGACAATGACGAATTTACAAACAATGATATCACCATGATATCTCAAAGAACTATAGATCAAAAAGATGAATCTTTCTTGGAATCCAAGGCTGAACATAATGAACATAAGGACGATATTTATGCGTCAAGCGATTTGGAATTGTTGGAAGTTGATTTATCGCCTGACCCAGATAGAAGCATCGAGGATTCCCCTGACAGAGTATCATTGGCTCCTCCAAGAAGTGAACAATCTTTACCAAACTCCCCTGTAAGATCTCTTGCTCCTTCGTCTAAGAAGGTTGATATTGGTATTGATGCTACTACCCCACCTACACCAATCAAGAAGGCAAGAGAAGCCAGATTGAAAGAGAAGTATGGATCTGCTTCCCCAACAGAAAGACAATCAGCACTGTTCGAAGAAGTTCAAACTGTGAATGACGATCGCCAGATCAAAGAATCAGTAGACGCTCAAGACGAGCAACCTCTTGAACAGAATAGAGCATATACTGAGGTCCACGAAGATGAGACCTTAGTCAATCAGGATATTTCTGAGGATTTGGAGCATTCTGTACCTGTTTCTAATACCCAGGAAGTACAAGATGTTCAATCCTTCTCAGAGCTGGACAATGAACAGAAAGAAGAGTCTGAAATATTGGCAAATTCCACTAATGTTCATGCTCCAGAAGAGATAACGTTACCTCCCATAGAGCCTACTAATTATTCGTCATTTGAGGAGATAACCAAGACATACAACAACTCAAAGGGTGAGGATTCCTTCGAACAATCTTTATCTGCTGAATTCGATGAAGATAAAAGTTTGAACCCAACAGACTACCTTTCTATATGGCATAGTCAAAATAGGATCAAGTCAAAGAGCCCAGCACATATGAGTAGAGCTTCAATAGATGCTGGTAATGTTAGTGTATATGATCCAAATACCAATTCTTTGAAGATTCCAAATGCCTTGTTGAACAAGAGATTGAAAGAGGTTAATGTGGTATCAAGGAAAATTGTTGATCCCAATGAGGTTGAAAGAGAAGGTAGTGGATTTTTACCGGATTATTCCCAAGACTCAGGCTTTGAACAACATTTCAACCATTTAATGGCCAATGAGTCAATGAACAGTTCGTTTGTTACTGGTTCAGGTAATAGATTGAGTAAGACTCCTTTGAGCGATCGTAATGTGTTGACTAATTTGAACGAAAACAAGTCTGATGAAAGCGTTCTTGTTCCTGAAACAAAGAACCAAGAACTTGTTAACAATGCATTATACCCATCCACATTGAAACCTCAACCATTGCCTAAGAAACCAATCACCCAAATTAGTCAAAAGAGATCCAAGTTCAGAGTTCCATCATTTGAGATTAAGAGGAGTCTTTCGCAAGCTGATAAAGCCAAGGTCATGGATACTTATGATGATATCTTCAATGATACTGCAGATCTTGAACCTAAGCAACCAACTATAATAAGTCATGGAATGAAAACATTACCTAGTATGGATAAAGATGACGTAAAGAAGATCTTGAATACTAAGCGTATTATTAGTCAAGAAGAGTACAGTCAAGTTAAGCTCGTTGGAAGGAAGTCATCTGTTGTTCATGATAATAATAACAATTTTGATTCTTTACAACAACAGGCTTCAATTCACAATGCGGATAATTCAATGG
Organism: Yamadazyma vaughaniae; assembly: GCA_030569695.1. Lineage (NCBI taxonomy): Eukaryota > Fungi > Ascomycota > Pichiomycetes > Serinales > Debaryomycetaceae > Yamadazyma > Yamadazyma vaughaniae. The sequence goes on along the minus strand of JAJMLO010000024.1, from coordinate 63,011 downwards.
ACTCTTCACCTTTGACTGATACTGATGTATTACCTCATTTGCGGTCAGAGTTGATGAAAAACCCTCAAGCTCTTTTGTCGAAGGATCAAATTTTCAATGACTCCGACTTGTACTCCAACCAAGGACAAGGTTCCAACATGTCTTCAAGACTTTCTTCTGCTGTTGTTCGAAACAATATCAATCCAAATATCCTGTTCCCGGAACCAAGTCCTGATATTGTTAATTCCCCAAGCAACATATTCAAGACACCTCCAAAGGATCAAAGTGTTTCACCTGCTGATGAGATCTTAAACGAGCAAAATGCAGTAGATCTCAAAGAAAACAAAGAAAACAGACCACCAACTTCTCCAAAGAAGGGTAAACCAGGTAGTCCAATCAAAATTAGATCTCCTATCAAATTGGTAAAGAAGAATTCTGGTACTTCTGTTGTGCTCACATCTCAAAACAATGAAAGAGAAAGTCTAGCCCCTCCACATTCTGAAGGACCTCTTTCGCAAGTCACCAATACTCAACAATCAAGCTCCAAACAGGAAGATCCATTCCTTGGAACTGAAATTAACAACACCAAGTTGAGAAATAGAGACCTTGACAGAGTAGCTGAAACTCAACAACATGAGAAGAAATTGAGTGTTGTATCTGTTCCATCTTTGTACACCAATAATACTATTGGTACTGGTCCATCTCACACGTCATCCAATACATTGTTCAATCTGGTAAACAAACCACTGAACTCTTGGAAGCAACACTCTGTGCAATCGAGTGTAGTGAGAGAGGCTCAACCACCATTATCGATGGAAAGAGGTAGACTCTTCTTTAGAGTTGTGGGATTGAAAAATATTAACTTGCCTGACATTGATGATCATGATGCGAGCTTTTCAGTCACTTTGGATAATGGAGTTCATTGTATTAAGACCCCAAGTTATAAGGTAGATAACCCTAGAGTCTTGATCGGTAAGGAATTCGAATTAACAGTTGGAGAAAGTCTTGAATTTATCTTAACAATGAAAATGAATTATGAAAAGCCAAAGGGTAAACTTGTCGAAGTACGTGAAAGAAAGGTTGTCAAGTCCAAGAGTAAGCTTAGTCGTATGTTTGGCTCGAAGGATGTAATTACAACTACAAAATTTGTTGCTCAAGACCCGGTAGATTCTTGGAAGACCAAGTTCGCTCAAGATGGCTCATTTGGTAGATGTTATATTGATTTAGATCAGTATGAATCTAAAATCACCTATAACACCAACAGTTTTGACGTTCCATGTTTCAATGAATGGGAAATTATCAATACAAGCAGTGGTACCATGAAGGCAAAGCCATACGTCATTGGTAATCTAGAGGTTAAGATGCTTTTCATTCCAAGAAACGAATTACATGAGTCTTTACCTACAAGCATGAAGTCGGCTAATGAAGTTATCACTCAATTACTTAACGAAAAAGATATGAAATATGAAGGGTATTTGACTCAAGATGGAGGCGATTGTGAAAGTTTGAAGAGAAGATTTTTCAAGCTTGAAGGAACCTCATTAGTGGCACATTCTGAATTCAGTCACAAGACTAGAGCCAAGATAAACTTGACCAAAATCATTGATGTTATCTATGTCGACAGAAACCGCCCAGAGACTACGCAAAATGCAAGAAACTTTAGTGATGTGTTATTAGTACCAGATTCTTTCAAGATAAAGTTTGCCAATGGAGAAATTATTGACTTTGGAGCACCAAATCAAGCCGAAAAGTATGAATGGATTCATATCTTCGAAACAATCGCCCAACACAATCGTTACAGAAGATTACCTTGGGTCAAGCAGATGTTGCTGCAAGAGGCTGCGAAAAAAAGTAATAATCCCTGGTTTCAAGCCCAGTAAATCTTTCAGAGATAAAAAAACAAAATAAATATACAGATTAATAGGTCCCCATATGTTTCTTTGAGTCAGCCATCCATCGGCCAGTGTTCCGTTTATCCATATGTATTATAATAGATGTTCAATACAATATTACTAATTGAATTACTCGATCCGAATATGAAGTCGCATCGGGAATTTTTCCGATAACAACTGTATCCGCAAATCCGTTCTTGATAGGATATGACAAAGCATTTAAATAATCTTAATATTTACACAAGTCTGTATAAATAACCCAAGTTTCCTAGTATACATATTCATTGAAATATGTCGAACCTTGAGAAGAAAGAGTCCCAAGATGAGGCCTTCGAAGTCACATTTGACGGTCAAGATGACTTGGAGGACGCAAGACAGTTATCTAAGCTTCACAAATGGTTTATCGTGTGCATCATCTCACTAGGTTCTACATGTATAACGTGTTTATCCTCATGTTGGTCATTGGCCAGTGGAAACATTGTCAAGCATTTCGGAATTTCACAAGAAGTCAGTACCTTGGGTATATCATTATTCATTTGGTCGCTTGGAGTTGGAGGTATTTTTTTGGCACCCATTTCTGAATACTATGGAAGAAAAATTACTTATCTTTGTGGACTTACATTCTGTGCTCTATTCAATCTTTTACCAGGATTGTCTAACAACATTGGTGCTGTGTTCTTTGGAAGAGTGGGATCTGGTTTCTTTGCTTCGAGTTTCATGGCAGTTGCATCGGGGACTTTTTCCGATATCTTCAGTAAAGAGGAGTTGGGATATCCAGTGGCTCTTTACACAATGTCACCATTTGTGGGTCCTGGATTGGGTCCACTTTTATCTGGATTTATAAACAAAAACATCAGCTTCAGGTGGACATTTCACGTAATGACAATTTGGTGCACTGTGAGTATGTTATTGGTTTTGTTTTTCGTACCAGAGACATATCAGCCAGTGCTATTGAAGAAAAAGGCACAAAGGCTCAGAAAAAAGCATTCAGATGATAGGTATTATGCTCCGTTGGAGAAAGCTCATATGTCGTTGTATGAAGCTATGATACTTTCTTGTGAGAGACCATTTGGCTTACTTTTCAAAGACAAAATGACCATCATCTTATGTTTTTACACTGGATTTACCCTTGCTATTGTATATATGTTCTTCACTGCCATGCCATTCACATTTGAGACAATCTATGGCTTTGATATTGATATGGTGGGATTAACTTTCATTGGGTTGATTGTGGGAATGATACTAGGATCCTTACTCGGGCCTTATATCGTTGACAAAAGAATTGCATATTTGACAGAACAGAATGATGGGGTGGCCGAACCCGAATTCAGATTCTTCTCCATCAAAATTGGAGTTTTCATTGTTCCAGTGGGTCTTTTGATAATGGCATGGACCTCTTATCGTCATGTCCATTGGATAGCTCCAATCATTGGCTCTTCTATTTATGGGTTTGGAACCATTTTTATCTTCAATGGGATTTTCGGCTACACAGTGGATGCTTATAGGCTTTATGCTGCATCTGCAATGGCAACCAATTCATTTGTGAGATCGGTAATGGCTGGAGTTTTCCCGCTTTTCGGTCGCCAAATGTATAAGAAGATGACGGTCCATTGGGCCAGCACCTTTTTAGCGTTTATTGCCATGTTATTAATTCCAGTTGCATTCCTTTTCGCCAAGTACGGGAAGACTTTGAGAAAACAAAGTTCCTATGCTTGGTCTTAATTAATTAGAAATATAGATAAGTATAGTAATGTTAATAGTATAATTCGCACCCAAGTTATATGCGTTCGAAATTTGAAGCAAAGTTATATGGCTTCCAAAATTCGCACTAGTCAAATAAATAATCTTTAACCATGGCCAATTCCGATGAAGATGATGCATATCTTTACAGTTCAGAGGACGAAAGTCTGCCAGCTGCCAAGAAACAGAAGACAGGATCTTCGGGTGTGACCGAGACGGAAAGCAAGCCAGAGATCCTGAAGAAGAGTGAGGAAGAAGAGGAAGAAGAAGATGATGATGAGAGTGAGGAAGAGGAAAGCAGTGATGATGATATAGATATTGTTATTGGAGATGCTGGTCCACTGAAGCCATCCTCATCATCTTCAGTAGTAGCTACAACGGGACTGACTGAATCAACTGGTGATGCAAAAGTAGTCAGTGAATCTACAACTATTATATCGAATAACCAAGCCAGTGAATCTTTAGATATAAATAAAGTGGCTGAACTTGAAGGGAAACCATTAACACAAGTGGACTTAGAGAAACTAAAGGACAAACCTTGGAGAATACCAGGTGCAGATATCACAGACTACTTTAATTATGGTTTTGATGAAATAAGTTGGACTGCTTATTGTTGCAAGCAAGATAAGTTGAGAGGAGAATTCAACCCTGCTAAGTTGATGGCACAAATAATGGGACCACAGAACGGGAAGAATGGTCCACCAATGCCACCAATGATGCAGATGCCAGTACCACCTCCGGGAATGCCACCAATGGGAATGATGCCTAATATGGCTAACATGCCAAAAATGCCAAACATGCCTAATATGCCAAACATGCCTAACATGCCGAACATGCCAAATATGCCTAACATGCCTAACATGCCTAACATGACAAACATGCCCATGCCACCTAACATGAACTTCAAAGGTGGCTTACCACCTCCACCTCCACCACCTCCTAAAAAGTAAACTTATGTATGTGTATATTAATTTATCATATTTTCGAAAAAAAATGTTTAACCTATTTACTCTTCATCACTTTCTTCTTCAGCTTCTTGTAACCACTTAACAAATGGTTTAGCAGCTTTTCTGACTTTTTTGGAAACATCCTTTGGAACGTATTTCTTTGAAACCTTGGATCCCCATGCGATGATCTCTTCTTCGGAAATCAATTCTTTGTCGTAAACAGCCATCAAAATCTTTGGAACTTGTGGAATCAAATCATTGTTTTCCAATCCGAGATATCTTTCCAAACCACCCAAGAATGCCTTTTCCATTTCTGAATCATGGTTGATTAATTTGCTTAATAATCCAAGATGTTCTTCGATTTGTTCAACAATGTCTTCATCAAATAAAGTTTGGGCTAACACTTGGATAGTTTCAGGCTTTTCCAAAATGTCCAACTCAACGATCTTTTTGTAGATCTCAACATCAGATGGTAAATCATCTTTGGATTCCTTCGATTCATCCAATAACCATTCACCCAATTGGTTGAACTCAGATTTATCATCCAAAGTCAAACCATCCAATTTGGCTCTTGCCTCAATAGCTTCCTTGGACATATCAACAGCCCAATCGTCATCATTGACTTCAATGGCTTGGCTACCCAAAGCAGCAGCTTCAGCATTAATCTTTCTCGTTAAAATATCATCGTCATCATCTTCCCCAGCAACGGCACCATCAGCAGTAGTGGCGTCTTCGTCGTTCTTTTGTTCGGTTGCAAGATCAGAGATGGATTTACCACCTCCAACAACATTAGCAGTGGCAGTGGCAGCCTTTTTACCTTTTTTACCCTTATCTGCTGGAGGGTTTTTGAGTATATAGGAAGACAATTTTTGTCTAGGATCAATCATTGAAAGATGACCACAGGCTTTACAATCTCTTTGTAAAAGACCCTTTTTAATTTGGATTTCGGTTTCAGGGTTCTTACAACTGGCACATAAAACAAATTTTTTGATGAAACCGTCCAAGGAATCTTGCAATTCATTGGCATCATGAGAACCGTTGATCAAATAACGATCTTGGGATTCGTTAGTCTGAGCACCTAATTCAGAACCGAAGTATTTCAAAACGTAGGTGGAAGGTCTTCCTAAAGCTCTCGAAACTTCGGCTAAATTGACAATAGCAGTTTTAATACCATTACCTCTACCTTCAACCTTGGATTGGATAGGAGGCATCTTGTAACGGTAAAAGGGATCAGTGTTATCACGGCAAATATTGATAAAGGACATTTTGAGGTAGATTCAGTAGTACAGGTATATTATTCATAAAACTATCAGGAAAAAAACGGAGTTCTCTGGTCAGTGCGATTTGTATGTTCGAATTAATCAATATGTGAATTCAAATAATCGAATAAGCTTACAAAAGTCAACAAGATTTACTTCTTCTTGTAAGATATGTAAGTAATCAACTGGAAAAATTTTTTTATAATTGTGTGGGAACTGCGAAAATATAGTAGATGCGAAATTATTACTCTTCAAAGCTATAAAAGCTAAATATGTATCGTTAAGTATTCGAATATGGTGGAAATGGAACTGTTTTGGAAAGGACGATACATCCATTTGCATGAGAGAGATAGCCCTTGATTTTTCCCCGTGAAACAAGTCCAGCCAAGACACATTCGATCTCATCTTTCTGGAATATTTTACTACTATTCAAATTGAAAGCAACCACAAATGCGTTAAATGGGATAATATGACTCAGTATATCCTCAATAACCTCTCTATGTATTTTGACGGTTTTCTTTATTAAGTTCAACTGGCACAACTCTTTCAAAGTCTCGAATAACAAATAGAGTTTGCGTTTTAATAACACAGGCTCCAACTTCTGAAGGAAATCTTCAAGACCATTCAAATCTCCTTTTCTGATGCTTTTGAAAATGTTGTCATTATAGATGTAGTTAAGCAATGGAAATTCTGTCCAAACCTCTTTTTTGGGGTACTTGTGTTCAATGTAAAGACCTAATGGGAAATAAACCAAATAAATCTTCTCGAGTTGTTTATTAGCTTTCAGTCTGTCCCTTATATATGAAGTCAATACTAATGCTTGAGTAAGTTTTTCATATGCAGCCTTGAAGTCCGAGTCATCAAGTAAAAGAATAGCACTATAGTACAAATAAGTGACGGCTGATGGTTTATCTGCCAATTTTCGGTTGAATTTGGGCAATTCAAATCTCGTTCCCTTTAAGGCCTTTTCCACGGATTTAGCCATTTCCAAATTACCCAATTTGAAGTAGAGTCGAAGCACACAACATAAAAAGAAATAAATATCAACCCGCTTACTCTCTTTCAACTCTAGGTTCTTATCATTCAATGAAAGCTTAAAAGAATTGTTGATCACGTTGGCCAATATCTCCAAGGATGAGCTGTGTGCAGAAGTTTGGAACTCCACCATATCTGGTGGAGTCTGCTGTATTTCTTCAGGGAAAGACCTTTCCATTACACCATATATCTCAATAAGTTCTTTGCAGGCTTTCATTAACGGGAAATTGATCCAGTTGGTCTCAGAATTTGCAGCCCGATTCAAAGCATTGAGGAGATCAACATAATTCTGAAAAGATTTCTTTATATCGTTTGCCCTGTAGATGGAATTTAATAACTTACAGTAGCAGCTGATAACTGGCCGGAATCTTTCTTCTCTAATGATATGCAAGTCAAAATCATTCGGTTGAGGAAACTGGGCTCGTACCGGACCTTGATTATTCCGAGGATTTATTTCTATGAGCAGACTTAGAAGACTTGAGTCTTTGTTATGTATCGCCTGATTAACCTGAGCAAGATATTCTGGCAAGCTAGACATGGAGATGGAAGTTTGTGCAACAGACCGGTCGCGAAGTTGTCTCGAGCAAAGACCACTTCGATGAGTCGCGCATTGTGGGGGCGAGGGGCACGATTTTCCATGGGAACTGGCATCGTTTTCGCAGTCAATACCGCAGCAGAAATAGGAGTCGCGTTTGTGCTTGCAACCACAAAAAATTCTCAACCGCTAACTTCGGGAATTCTGAACAACGTACATTTTATTTTTCAGCATCCACAAGTACTTTGAATCAACGTTCGAAGAATTTTGTAGTACTTGCCGAAACATCTCAATTATATTCAAAGCACCCGACCCCCTCATTTTTGTTTGAAACCCACCAGTGTTGTTATTTTATCAAGTGTGATCTTTTAGTATATTTTTCAGCCTGGACCTTTAGGTGTTTTTTTGTGTCAAACATTAACCCTAAAATTATGAACAGCAACAGTACAAACCCTTCTCCCCCAACAATTTCATTGACTACTTCAGCCACTAGCCATGAAAGTTATGGCTCTTCGGCAATTGCAATAGGTTCGGGATCAAACAGAAATAGAAGCAGAGCTGGAACTCTACCTTCTTCTTTCCTCAATTCTAATTTATCGATTCCTATGGGAGCTTCAGCTTCCAACTCCAATTCAGCATCTCCATTGATGTCCACAAGTCACCCGTCTGATATGGTTATTCCTGGTTCTGGTGATCTTTTGGATAGTAATTCCATCAATGCCAGGAGGAAAAGATCAGGGTCTTTGTTCTCGACGAATTCGATTTGGAACGACGACAATATTTCGATTCAGTCACAGAACTTAATGGAATCTAATGGGACTCCAAATTCCTTTGTCAGTCCAACTTTAGGTGCTCAAGTCTCCAGTATAACTAATGAACCAGACTATGATTACAATGCATCTATTAACACTATGATCAACAGAAACCGTTCCTATACTACCAACGCGGCTCTCCCTATCAACGGAGGCCATATTATTGACTCAAATCCGATGATTGGAAATGTTAACAGCTCCACTGGTTCAAATGGGGCTGGAATGATGTCCACGTCTCCATTTATGTCTGGTTCATCAAGTACGAAAAACAACGACATTAATCTGCTTCTTGACAATTTGATGTCGAATCCAGGAAGTTCTAGTCCAGGTGCCGCCAGAAATAGAGCACAGACTTATTCCGGAATAGCTCCAGTCATTCATGAAGATGATCGTGAACAACAAACCCAACACCAACAAACCCAACACCAACAAACCCAACACCAACAAACCCAACAGATGTATCGTGTCCAACAGGCACAGCAAATGCAACAGCATGCTCAGAATCAATTTCAATACGGCAATAATTTTATCCAACAGCCATTGATCTTAGATGAGGTCGACTTGAGTAAGATTGTCATCACCAACAATTTCGAAAATCCAAATTTGGGCCCTACAAACTATCTTTTATTCGACAATTTGCCTGTTTTTTTCGACTCTGCCAGATTATTTTCAATTTTGAACAGCTCATTCGGTAACAATTCTAGACATTTGAATAACATTATTAGTGTCAGATCTGCTACCACTTCGACTTCGAAGATTGCATTGGTTCGTTGTTCAAGTATCGAGGTTGCTATGAGTTTGAAGGCTACATTCAACCATTACGAAATTGTTTCCGGTATTATACTATACGTTGCATTTTCCAAATGTCAAGAGGCACCAATTGAATCATCTCAAGCTTCAAATTCATTGAGCAGTTCCGTTTCTGGGTCAGCAGATGCCAATACCAATAACCAAAATTCTTCGCCTACTCATGAAGCTGTAGTTGAGAACTTGGTGGTTGTTGAAAACAATAAAATTTTACCCACCAACATTGCACAAATTAAAGAATCGTTATTGAACATCATTTCCCAAATTGTTGGGAAGAACAATGACAAGAGGGTCGATATGAAGAAAGTCGTTAGTCTCATCGAGAAGTCAATCAACTACTCAAACGAAAATTACCAAGATAATTTTGGGCCATTACCAGATCCAATTCCTATCAGGCAATTTGATGCCCCGAAATTAAGAGAGTTGAGAAAGGATTTAGAATATAATGAACTGCTTGTGATGAGTGGTCAAGTTTTACCTGAAGAGATCGTGGGTACCGATTCTAATGATAATGACGATAAAATCATGAGCCAACTTGAACTTGAAGAATTGTGTTTGGCAATGTTAGATGAGTTACCTGAGTTGTGCTACGATTACATTGGTAACACTGTTGTACAGAAATTGTTTTTACTTGTTAAGTCTCCATTAATCAAGTTGATGATGGTCAAGGAAATTACACCTTTCTTGACACAATTAAGTATCCATAAGAATGGTACATGGGCCATACAAAAGATTATTAATTTATGTCATTCAGATTATCAACAGCAATATTTGATAGGTGCTAGCTTAAAACCTTATACTGTTAAATTATTCAATGATCAATTTGGTAACTACGCAGTGCAAGGTTGTATTAAATTCAAATCTCCGTTCAATGATTTCATTTTTGAGTCCATCTTGGACAATTTCATTGAAATCAGTTTCGGTAGATTCGGATCGAGAAGTATAAGAACCATTCTTGAAACATCTGATGAAAAACATATAACAAAAGAACAAATTGTTCTTATTGCAGGATTAATCGTCGAATATGCTAATGCATTAATTGTAAACAACAACGGTTCTTTGTTGATCACTTGGTTTTTAGATACCTTCAATGGTGTTGGTTCAAGATTCGAGAAGAAATATGAGCTATTGGCCAACAAATTCATCGATAACTTAGAAGTTTTGTGCTGTCACAAAATTGCAAACTTGACTATTTTGAAAATTTTGAATAATCGGCAAGACTTGAGGCTGAAACAAGTCATAATGGATAAAATTTTTGGAAAGTACGAAGAAACTCCAAATGATGAATCAATTAAACCCCCTTCCAAGATTTTAGAATCAATTTTAAAAGATACTGGTGACTCTAATAATAATGCAGGTCCCCTTTTCATCTATAAAATATTATCCAATCCTTTGTTGCTTAATCTTACCAATGCTGTAGGAAATCATGATGAGAAAGATTTGAACAAGAATTCACGTTATCAGAAGTTTGTGATCCAACAAATCAGAAGATTACTTCTTGAATTGAATATTACTAATTACCAACCATATAAGAAGTTGATGGATGAGGTTGGGTTATCAAACACAAGAATCAATAGAAGCTCATCATTATCTAAACGAGGAAAAAGAGGCAATCCTCAATCTAGATTGAACATGGGCCAATCAATGAACCCACAACAAGAAATGAATCAAGGGCATCAGCATCAACATCAACCTGGTAATCATCATCACCAACAGCCTACTCATCCACAAGGACAACCAGCCAATTTTTATCCTAATACTATGGGCCAACCTCCAATGCAGCAAAACTACACAATGGGCTTCACACCTCTGAACTACCCAATGATGATGAATCCTCAAATGATGATGAACTATCAGAACCCACCCAACGGTCAAATGTACATGGAAGGGAGTAGACCACAAGCCCCATCACATCCTGGTTCATCGAACAAACCCAACCCGGATCAGCAACAAGACTTTGCTTTGATGCAACAATTAGAACAGTTATCACTCAGTTCAGCTGCCATGGGATATAACTCGAATCCTGGAACTCCAGGAGATGCTAGATCTCAACAGAAAAATCTGTTCTTCTAAGAACGTATAATGGATATAACGACAAAATAGAAGTTAAGTTGATAAATTATCACATAATAACTAATACTTAATGCACATATTATTGAACCAATCTCTGTAAATCAATCTAATTGTAACTAACTGAACCCCTAAATACTTGGCTTATCGCACTGTTTGCAATTCGTGAGATTGGTGTCTCACGATGCGACAAAATAATTTTACAAATACAAAGCCTAAACAAATACCTCTCCTGAGATATCTGTGATTCGAATCAGTCTTTACGTGATATATATCAAAAGACTGCCAATATATTTCCCCATTTATTTGTTCGACTTAATTGTTCACTTTTTCCAACAGCTAAGATCCAATTTTTTATAGTTCCCTAAAAGCCTCCTGGGCGTGATTTTTGTCAACCGATTTATCACATTAATTTCAATTCTAAATAAAAAACACCAGAAATGAGTTCTCCGAGCAGTATGAATGAAGAACCCGACTGCGAGGTCACTTCAGAGAGAGTTCTGGAAAGAGTCAGAAGATTAAGGGATTCGTTTAGTCCGAACTTTGTATCTTTAAAACTGGGGTCGAGAATGAGCAAGGGCAAATATGATCCGGCTAATTTTGAAATGGATGATTTAGATGACGACGATGAGGCAGACTATCAAGAACTCAAGGAGTCATTGGTGAATCTTAGAAGTAGAAGAAGCGAAATCCAAAATAGAAATTACAAGAATTCTCCCCTTTTAAACTTACCTACCGAAGTTTTATTACAAATATTCCACCACTTGGATCGGAAGGACTTATTTTCACTATTGACCGTTTGTCGAGAATTTAGTGAACTTATCATTGAAATCTTGTGGTTCAGACCCAACATGCAAAGTGATGCTTCTTTCAAGCATATCAAGTATATCATGAGTTTGCCTCCAACGTCAACTCATTGGAATTATAGATTATTCATTAAACGATTGAATTTATCGTTCATGACCAAACTCGTAAATGATGAGTTGTTATCCTTATTTATTGGATGTCCAAAACTTGAAAGATTGACTTTAGTGAATTGCAATAAATTGACTAAAGACCCGATCAGTAAGGTGTTGATAAATTGTGAAAGATTACAATCAATTGATTTGACTGGAGTCACTGATATTCATGATGACATCTTGATTACTTTATCAAGTAATTGTCCTAGATTACAAGGTTTATATGCTCCTGGATGTGGTAATGTATCTGAAGATGCAATTATTACATTGTTACAAAAATGCCCTATGCTCAAAAGAATCAAATTCAATAACAGTGCCAATATAACAGATAATACCATATTGGCAATGTACCAGAATTGTAAATCATTGGTTGAAATAGACTTGCATAATTGTCCTGATGTCACTGATTTACATTTGAAGAAGATATTTCTTGAACTTTCTCAGTTAAGAGAATTCAGAATCAGTAATGCCCCAGGAATAACCGACAAACTATTGGAGCTTCTCCCTAATGAATTCTACTTGGAAAAGTTAAGAATAATTGATATCACTGGCTGTAATGCTATCACTGATAAATTCGTTGAAAAATTGGTAATATGTGCACCGAGATTAAGAAATGTTGTGTTATCTAAATGTATGCAAATTACAGATGCATCATTGAGAGCGTTGTCTCAACTAGGCAGAAGCTTGCATTACATTCATTTGGGACATTGCTTATTAATCACGGATTTCGGTGTTGCTTCTTTGGTAAGATCCTGTCATCGGATTCAGTATATTGATTTAGCTTGCTGCTCTCAATTGACTGACTGGACATTGGTTGAGTTAGCTAATTTACCAAAATTGAGAAGAATAGGATTGGTCAAATGTGGATTAATCACTGATAATGGAATAATTGAGTTAGTCAGAAGAAGAGGTGAACAAGATTGCTTAGAAAGAGTTCATTTATCTTATTGCACTAAATTAACACTCGGTCCTATTTATTTGCTTTTGAAAACATGTCCAAGATTAACTCATTTATCTTTAACTGGTATTGCAGCATTTTTGAGAAGAGAAATCACCCAATATTGCCGTGAACCCCCACCGGATTTTAACGAGTATCAAAAGTCTTTGTTCTGTGTGTTTTCAGGAAATGGAGTTAACCAGTTGAGAAACCATTTGAACCAAATAATGGAAGATAGAGCTTATTTCTTAGAACAAGTGGAACCGCTACCAAATCCATTAAATAATAACAACAGATTGGGAGTTTTCCAAAATAGAGGTAATAATGACACTAACGGGGCAGAGATTAATGGTATGGAAGAAGATGGTGCTGGAGATGGCATTGAAGATGCAAGATTTTTCCGGAACCTAGTTGCTAGTAATATAATGCCCCGTTCTCATGGAGTAACTAGAGTGGCACCTAATACAGTCAGGAATCCACAGTTTGGTGAGAATATCAACACTGAAGGTAATGCACAACAACCCATGACTCCACAAAATCGAACACCAGCTCAGATCAATAATGATGATGAAGTGTTGAACAATTGGGCTAGACAGAGAGGGTTAGGGATTTTACGAACAAACCAAGAAGTCTCACAAAATGACATACAGGATATCAATAGAGAAATATTTCATGAATTAAACCAAGGAGAAGTTACGAATGAAGAATTCCGGGAAAACTTTCAACGGTTTTTAAGAAACCAGGAACTCCACAGATTACCTCAGAGACATGGTATGCCAGCCGATGAAAGGAATGCAACCCGTGAACGTAGAATGGGTAGTGTTGGATCCAATGCTCCACAGATCGTTCAGCCAGCAGTTTTTCCAGCAGGGGACCAGTCAAATATTCCGGTAATCAATGATGAAGAGGATGAAGATGTAGAAATGCAAGCTGCATATTTATTTCCCAGATCAAATACTAATGGAGAAGCTAATCAATAAAGATTCCCAACAAAAAATTCTTTGCATAACTCACACATTTTGACGTATATAATTACTATAAATATATCTCAATATAATTCACTTATTTGAATCTTTGATTGAAAAGTGTAACTCGATCTGTGATCGACCGGGCTCTATTAGACTTGAACTTCTCTTGTAAATAATCTATTACCTCCAACGGTGTATATTTTGGATCTTGGTGATTTTCTTTGATTGTTTGGATCAACACCTCACTCACCTTGTTCATTTCGTGTGGCCCATGGTTGGAGATGTTATTTGCATTCATGAAGTGAATATTGTCTTCTTTGCATGCCACCATCTTCGATTTAACATTAGATCTATTCTTTCGAGAAAAGCATAACGAGTTTGCCAAGCTATCTTGAGAGTCTCTTTTGGATCTTTTAATATTCACTGGAACTGGTACACCCAATAAAATTGTATTCGTGTTTGAAGAATTGGCCGCAAAACGGTGCTTCAAACTCTTTATTTTAGGGATCTCTGTAAGTAGTTGTAGAACGTGTCTTCTTCTCTGTTCATAAATGAAAGAGAACCTTCGTGATTTCGACTTCAACAAATATAATGGTTGGTTTCGGAGAATAGCTGATTTCTGCTCCGTGGAATGAGCTCCACAAAAAAGATCCTCCAAGCAAGGAGCTTTTGTTGTCTCATGCCTCACGCCGCAGATGTAATCGTATTTCAGCTGATTAAGATTATTGCTATTAACTGTGCTTAGTTCGTCGAAATAATCAGCAGAATACTTCGATAATGGACTCCCATCATTACTTTCAGGAACATACGTCATCATTCTTAGCTTGTTGTATGGTGGGCTTACAAAATCATGATTCGAGTATTTGCGTTCTATAACCGGTGGATTTCGTAATAGACCATTATTTAAGCCAGTGGGTTCAACATTAATGTTAGATTGGTGATTTTGGCATATTTCAGATTCGCCAGCTAGAGAATTATCAGCCGAAAACTTGAAAATCCTAATTTCTTCAGATTGTGACAATGGCGTATTATCTATGTTTTCAAGCTCTATCAAACCGTTCCACAAAGAAGGAACTATTGGTTCTATAGACATTAATATTTGTCCACAAAAGCGTGCACTCACAAACAAGTCTGAGAGTTGTAAAACTTACTATTAACAGAAAAATCATGTTCCAGGAGGCCTACACCAAAATCAGCACTGTCATCAAATGCAGAAGTACGAATAAACTGGGGAAAAAACAGGTCTTCAGAGTTATAGGACATTAATATCGAATGTACACAGGGCCGGCTTTTGCAGTCAAGTTTGGCAGCCACTGCGACAAGGTTTCTGGTAGAAGTGTGCAGTACACTGAAAGCCGGTACTGTGCGCAGGAAGTAGGGTTTTGGCCCTCGTATCCCGCAGTCACTGTGGTCGTTTCGGGAACATTTGCCCACGCACGTCTGCCCACTCGCAGTGAAAAAAATCTATGATGAGAAAATAAAAGTTTGATAGAAATTTTCATTTACTACCATAAGATAAAATGTATGTTGAGGATATAGTATAGAGTGAAGCATGAATGGATGAAGTACAAGTGATATATCAATGAATTAAGAACTACCAACGAGAACAGTTATCAATACTCATACCAGGAGTCGTCATCCAAAGTATAGCTCAAATCCAAGCAATTTATAATTCCTAATCCAACAGTATAGACTGAACAACAAATAACCAAATTTCCAAGATTACAAATACACTGACCATTCACAATTCACTACGTCTTTTAAAGACTAATACTAACTTTGTTGTAGGACTAAAAGAACTAGAAAAGTGGGTATCACCGGTAAATTTGGTGTCAGATATGGTTCCTCTTTGAGAAAGCAAACCAAGAAGATGGAAGTGCAACAACACGCTAGATACGACTGTTCTTTCTGTGGAAAGAGAGCCGTCAAGAGAGGTGCCGTCGGTATCTGGTCTTGTGGTTCTTGTAGAAAGACTGTTGCTGGAGGTGCTTACTCTGTTTCCACCGCCGCTGCTGCCACCGTCAGATCTACCATCCGTCGTTTGAGAGATATGGCTGAAGCTTAAATGATTAATAAAAGCTTTCATGTATATTTAACTTTGGTACATATTGTATGAATAAATACAAATACGAACGAGCTGAACCGTAGAAAAAAAAATTAGCCTGGCGAATGTAATAGTTTCTCACACTTTTGAAACTCGTTTTTTCTCTGTGCATATTTAAACGCTACCAATGGATCCATTTGAATTCCCCAAGATTCACTCATTCCCTCCGTTGTATACCAAGCAACCGAACGTGACGATCCTTGAGAATCAAATCGAGTCATGGTGTGATATAATTTTATCCTACTGTGAATATTACAAGATCAGTTCCCTTTCGCTTACTGGGACCGTCATGTACTCCCAATATGAACACATTGATATCAACCAATTGCCGCCAATTTTCGAGAATAAATCCGTGGAAAGGAGCGTGAGTGATGAATTCAAACAAGACATTCTTCGACATTTGATCCACAAGTTGAAGAAGGCTGAATATATCGATAATAAAGTGCCAGAGTCCGGAGTGCTCATATACTGGAGATCCTTGGTGGATTGGGCCAATATGATCCACGATTTTGTGGAAAACACCGGCCAGATCGGCACAGTCTTGACGGTGTATGAATTGACCAAACTGGAGGACTCAGGGTTGCCAACTGAACTTAAAAACTTGGACTACAATATCTTGGTCAAAGTGTTGAAGAACGTCTTAATGAAACAGGGCAAGGTACAAATTCTTATGAGTGAAGATGACCCTAACGAAATTGGAGGTGTGAAGATTGTCTAGAACAAGAAAGTTTATGAATGTAATGAGATTATACAATAAACATTTGCAATAATCCCCAGATTACCAATTTGAGACTACCTGCTTTGAGGTGACGGTTAATTGGAGATCTGGAAGGTTGTAGGAATTGCGTGAACTACACGATCGTGTTTACATGGGTCGGTGGCTCGGCAAATATAAAACCGTCTAGATTAGGTGCTTTGTTTCATTTTTACGTTGTTGATGCAAAAGCGTATACTCTAGACCACAGCCAGTAGTAACAGAGAACTGTTCCACCCTTCCTATTTCGGAAGTCAACGTCCCACAGGGCATCGCGTTTTTTTTTTCTCTACGAAAAAAAAAATATATAAATGCACGCATTTCCTGCGATGCTCCCTTCTTTTACTTCTCTTTCTTCCCGCTTAAACTATTTTAAGAGGGCATATCTAATTCTCTTAAGTGTAAAATTTTAAAAGACAAACAAATTAATAAATAGAATGAAGTACGTTGTTGTCTCCGGTGGTGTGATCTCGGGTATCGGTAAGGGAGTTTTAGCCTCATCTACTGGATTATTGTTCAAGACCTTGGGTTTCAGAGTTACTTCGATCAAAATTGATCCATATATGAATATTGATGCTGGAACCATGTCTCCTTTGGAGCACGGTGAATGTTTTGTATTGAACGATGGAGGAGAAGTCGACTTGGACTTAGGTAATTACGAAAGATACTTGAATATCACTTTAACTAAGGATCATAACATTACCACTGGTAAAATTTATTCCAGTGTTATTCAAAGGGAAAGGAACGGTGACTACTTGGGTAAGACTGTTCAAGTGGTTCCGCATATTACCAATGCAATTCAAGATTGGATCGAAAAGGTTAGTAGAGTTCCAGTTGATGATTCTGGTTTAGAACCTGAAATTTGTATTGTTGAATTGGGTGGTACTGTTGGAGATATTGAAAGTGCTCCATTTGTTGAAGCCTTGAGACAATTTCAATTCAGAGTTGGTTCCGAAAACTTCGCTTTGATTCACGTTTCTTTAGTTCCAGTTATTCATGGTGAACAAAAGACTAAACCAACCCAAGCTGCTATTAAAGATTTAAGATCTTTAGGTTTATCTCCAGATATGATTGCTTGTAGATGTCAAGAGGAATTAGAGGCTGGAACCATTGAAAAGATTGGAATGTTCTGTCATGTTGGTCCTAACCAGGTCATTGCTGTTCACGATGTTAACTCTACTTACCACGTTCCACTTTTATTGAAAGAACAAAGAATGATGAAATATTTACAAAAGAAGTTGTCATTAGATGAAATCAAGTTAACTCCTGAATCAACTCAAAAGGGTGAAAACTTGTTGGGTAAGTGGAGAAAATTAACTTCAAGTCATGATAAATCTTTCGAATCCGTTACTATTGCTTTAGTCGGTAAGTATACCCATTTAAAGGATTCTTATTTATCGGTTATTAAATCTTTAGAACACGCATCCATGAAATGTCATAGAAGATTGAAAATCGAATGGGTTGAATCCACTGATTTGGAAGAAGAAACCAAAGAATCCAACTTATCTAACTATCACAAAGCATGGCACCACGTTTGTCAAGCCGACGGTATCTTGGTTCCAGGTGGATTTGGAAGCAGAGGTATTGAAGGTATGGTTGCTGCTGCAAAATACGCTAGAGAAAATGACGTTCCTTACTTGGGAATTTGTCTTGGATTGCAAATTGCTGTTATTGAATTTGTTAGAAATGTCTTGGGATACAAGAACTCTACATCTATGGAATTCGATCCTAAAACTGAAGAAGCTACTGCTTCCGTGGTTTACATGCCAGATGTTGACCAAGTCAAATTGGGTGGTACTATGAGATTGGGTATCCATGAAACCAAGTTTGTTGCTGATACCGATTGGTCTACTTTAAAGAAATTATACGGAGGTGCATCTTCTGTTTATGAGAGACATAGACACAGATATGAAGTCAATCCTAAATTGGTCAACGAGATTGAAGCCAAGGGATTGAAATTCATTGGAAAAGATGAACTGGAACAAAGAATGGAAATGTTAGAACTCAAAGGTCATAAGTTCTTATGTGGAACCCAATATCATCCAGAATATATTTCAAAGGTTTTGGATCCTTCCAGACCATTTGTCGGTTTAATTGCATCAGCTGCTGGAATTTTAGATGATATTTTATCCAGTGATGACTTGGACTACAAGGGAGAGTTTTAAATCAATAAAATTGTATAAAATATAGATTAATAGCATAAAGGTATCATAGTTACCCGGACACGACCAAATCAAATCGCACTTGTTCTCAGCAGCAATCTGGGGATAATTCATCTTATTACTTCATCTTATTACTTCATCTATTGATAAAGAAGTTTTCAAAAAAATGGCTGCTTATACTAAAATCGTCCCTGTCAATGCTACTTGTTCTTGTGGAACTGAATGTAAATGTTCAGGATGTAGCGGAAAAGACGCAACTGGAACTTGTACTTGCGATAAGAAGTAATCTCCTATTGAGTGAATCGTTTTTATAGTGAATGAACAGTTTGAAATTTACAATATACTGACTCTTTGAGAAAATCCAGGTTAACTTATCACATATTTGAACTTCTTCACTGTTGCAAAGTATTGTACATATTTTATTTCTCTCCTATTAAACCGGCTGTTGCCAAGACAGGCCATTTTCTTGGCCGATTACAGCTAATTGTCTACGAACTACACAAACATTAATATGGTCCATCATAAAAGAGTGATACTCTGAAATCATTGGCCTAGTAAACCACTTACTCAATTGGCTCAAGAATGTTAGAAGATTAATTTATTTTATCTCCAAAGAAGTCATCGTGCCCCACAAAAAGAAGCTGCGAAATGAGAGAAATTAGCTATTGAGAGATATTAGCTAAGGTTTGGCCGTGAGACAATTTAGCTACAACAGGCATATGCATGACATAAGCTATTGACAAACTATTTAAAGGGCTCGAATCCTCAATAATCCTAAACATTAACATCAACAAATTACATTTATAATGTCAATGCAACAATTAGTCAACAACAGTTCTTCCTCTTGTGCTTGTTCTGGATGCAAATCAGACTGCACTTGCAAGACCACAAGCTCTGGTTCAAAGTGTGAATGCAGTAAGTGTTCTTGTTAGATATACATATTTAGGAATAATATATATCTATATCACTAAAGTTTTTAAATCTTGTTCTGCCAAGTCGTTCAATTCCATCACTTTTATCTTACTAGGCTCCAATAGTTTACTAGTATCTTTTTTATAAGCTTCAAATTCTTTGACACTTGATAATTTTTCTAACTTGTCATTGAATGCTTTCAAGTTACAGATGATATAAATACCCAACCAACTTGGTTTATGATCATGACAGACCTCAATGGCTCTAAGCCAACTGTTTCTAGCATTTTGCAAGTATTGCATCAACTGTAATAATACATCTTTCTTGGAAACGTCTTTTTTGAAGTTTTGGAGATACAAGTAGTAATTCAAAAGTCCTACCTTATAGTGAATTGGATATGCAACTGGTTCTTCCAACAAGATTTCTTTAAGGCAGAAAATTGCCTTGTCGTAGTGGCCAATTTTCAGATATTCATCAGCTAGTTCAGCCCACGTTATCAAATCTGAGGGTTGTAAATTCAAATAGAAGTTCAAGTTCTTGATATATTCTTCAGGATTGTTACCGGTTCTGTGGTACGTGATTAACCTTCTGGATAAGGTCAATTCGTCTTTATTCTTGCTTAACAAAGCAGCCCCTTTCTTCTTTTCGTCTACACATTCAAAGTACAAAGACTTCAAAATGGCTATACGTTGGGAGTTCTCATCACCAAACTGGTCGACAATTCTGTCTATGTAGCTCCTTGCTTCAACGTCATGTGAGGTAATTAATGATAAATAGACATGGAGTTCGAATAAATCGAACAATTCTTTAATTTCTATTGATTCTCCATTCAAAAGAATTTGTTTAAGTTCAAGATATATCTCTTCAATCTGCTCAGGATTGAAGTTCACGAACCTACCTGTTCTTCCTATTGCTAGTAGCTTATCCTTTATTAAATCAAACTGAAATGACATGTTTCTTGTCGAGTGAAAATTTAAGTGCTCGCGATTGAATTTTCAATAAAGTCTGTTATGTCAGAAGAATTATCCAAAGCCGTTGACAGGTTCTTGGGTTTCACAGATATCCTGTCCCACTACTATGGTGCATCAAAACTAATAAATGTACGACGTGGAGCTGAAGCTTCTAGCAGTGGTCTTGACACCGAATATACTGAAGAATATAACCAATTTATAAACAATCTTGATACGCTATCTTATTACCATGAATTGAAACAGCTCAAAAACGAACCATTGGCAGCAATAGACAAGGAGTATGAGAGAATTGTAGGCCTATTACCGTTGGCAGAGGCAAATATATCCCCTGATGTGGTGCTTTCGGTGGTTGAAGATCAATTGCACTTCAAGACAAACACGCTCTTGAACACATATTTGCAAATCACTATCCCAATACTAAAATCATTATATCATGTGGATTCCAATCTCACTGCCCTGGAGGTTAATATATCCAAGAACATAAAGATATTATTTGGAAAAGAGAATGAAAATATGACGGCAAATATGAACAAGATTATAAAGTTATACTCTAGTCGCAACGACTTGATTGATAATTTTAGTGTAAGCATGGCAGACATTGATCAGAAACTCCAGGAACTACGCCCACAGCTTGAGGAGTTAGACAAGCTTTCAAAAGAGATCAAGCGAATTTCCCAAAGTAATCAACTGAAAAAGTTGGAATCTTTACGAGACACAACATTCGATGAATCAGGTTTAAGACATGATCTTAAAAAGTTATGCAGTAACTGGAACAAAATAATATCACTTTCAAATCTATTACCTAATATTATTATGAGTTTACCTGTGAATTGGTACGAAGATAAGACATGCCTCTCTGTCATAAAAGAATGTGGAAATATCTCCGAACAGTTTGATAATTATCTTCGGATTATCAATAAAGATAACATAAATAACATGACTTTAGATGATATGATAAAAATAGACTTTGATTAACGTATGTTATTCTATATACACGATTTAATGAATTACACTATAATATATCCAGTGTTTTATAATTGGAATAATCTGTTATTCACGACATTCCAGTCGATACACTCCCAAACGTTTTTCAAGTATTCTGTTTTACCATTGATTCCATAATCATTAATAAAAGAAGCATCCCAGAAACTTATACCTAAAATTGGTAATGTAAAATCTCTTTCGTTAGTGGAAGCCAACTCTTTTATTTGGTTTAATCTCTCAAAGCTTCCTTCATCGACACCTCCATTCAAGTCTAAACTCTGGTTCTTACCATAATAATATGGAGTACCATCGATATTACATTTTAAAATTCTTACCGATTTATCAGCATCTTCCACTAAGAAAACCCAACCTGGACCGGTAGACAATTCTGCTACAGCCAAGAAAGCGTCTCTGAACTCTTCAATGCTATTGTATCCGGCATCACTTAGTCTACCCAATAAGTATCTGGATGGTTGAGATTTTTCAGCTTCACTCTTGTCGGTTAACTGTTCAAACATGAAATGGTTATTGTGTGCTTGGGAAGCATAGTGAAATGTATGTTGTTCTATAGTTTGTCTGGCGGTGTTGAGAAGAATTTGATATGGAGTCTTGAGTTCATTTTCAGATCCATTGGTGCACAAAGTCAAGTTGGTAGTTAAGTATTTTTGGTAATCAGACCATGATGCTTTGAATCCCTCAGGGGTATAGAGTCCTTCGATCCCACTTAGTTTGAACTTATCTTGGTGCTTCAAAGAAGGAACCTCGTGTATGAATCTCTTTGTGGCCAAAATGCTTCTTTTAGAAGCAGTTATTCCTGTCCTAAACATGCCTTCGATGGTGAAAATTTTGAAAATTTTGTGTCGCGAAAAAGAGTATTATCTCGGTAATACTATTGATGATTTAAGAATTATAACTATCTATTTAGATTGAGGTGGAGGAACGGCTCCGTTAGGTTGATTAGTTTCAACCACGGAACTTATTACAGGAATGTTTTGGGATACCCAATTAGGGTCTCGAAGTAATGCTTTAGGGTCATTTGAAGCTTTAGAATTTATCTTTCCTAAAAGATCATTATATGCACCATCCAGCTGCTTGTATTCTCTTAATACTTGATTCGTTTCCAAGTCGATAAACACTCTTGTATCTCTTACTCTGAATATTACATTATCGATTCTTAAGAAAAGCCTGCAAAGAAGTAATAAGCATGTTGGCATAACTCTTATTTTGGTGGACAAGATGGATATTCCATTATCTCCTAGTTCATCTTCAAAGAGAATGGATTCATCGAAAAACAAGATTGGATCGGGTTGTAAAAGTCTCTTGATTGGAATCTTTTCAGTGGTCTTTGTAAAATCCATGTTGACAGTACTTCCTTTATAGTTGGTCGAATATGTCCAATCGTAGTTCTTGATTGTTTCTAAGTCGGTATATTTTGTCAAGTCCTTATTACCGTGCTCTTTCAATGCCTTTTCAGCTGTGGCATCGTGTGATTCTGTGGATAGTGAGTTGGTTCTTCTGGCTTCGAGCCATTCTTGATGATAACTAACTTTTAAGTCAGATGAAGAATCTATGGAATCCAATGCATCCAATGCATTGAATTCTATCATTGATTGTGTCTTATCGTTCACCAATCTTACTGAGTTATTTCCAAAGATCATTTCTGGTAAAGGGAAATTGAATCGAGCTTCGAGATCGTCTAATTCCTTGGAGTTTAGAATTGGTTTTTTGGTGGTATATATACTCCAATCGTTAATGGTTATGGAAGGTTCGTCTTTGATAGGAAATGATGAGCTTGGTGATGGGATTATCACTGTCCCACAATGCACACATTGTGGATTATTACACTCCCCTTTGTGGTCCTTAGCAGGCACTGAAACATTTTGTGGTGTTGATTTCGAAGGTATTGTCGTTGACGGTCTAGAAAAAGTGCTGGTAGGTAACGTAGAAGACGTGTTGGGAACCGGTTTCCCTGGAACTGGGGTTCTTTGTTGAGAAAATGGGGCTTTTGTAGCTGAATTAAGTGGTTGTCTGTCTGTTGAAGGTAATCTGTCTCTCGTATGTAATTGAACCATCTCTCTTGCAGAATTGACATGAACGGCGTTAATTCCAGCTCCTGGAACTGATCGAGTATTTCCACTCAAGTTGTTAGCGAATGTAGACTTCTGAGGTCTTTGAGTCATCCCAGATCTATCTAATCGTTGGTCTTTGTTAGGTCCCTCTGACATGATAAATGACTTTTGCGAACCCGCACTAAAAAGCGATCGATGCATAAACTATACGGCTAACTAAAGTATTTACGCCTCATGGTGAGCATGAAGTAAAGTGGATTTTGATAGACTTAGCTGATACTACTAGATTCACTCTCGCTATTGGCCTTTTCTACGTCATTTCTAATTCCTTCTCTGACTGCCAAGACGCTATCCACAATCACGGCATCTACCCCGGCTTTCATCTGCACTTTACAGTTCTCTGGACTATTGTTCAATACACCGTAGGTAACACAGACCAATCCAGATGACTTGACAACTTGTGCCAATCTTGGTGTCTTCACGAGAGTCTCTGCTGCACTAACAATTCCCAAAAGATTCCACTTTTTGGCGAATCTAATGGCATTCTGTAAAGAGGAAGCTCTAATATCAGCCATAGGATTGGTACCAGCCTCGGTCAAGTAAAGGATAGGAATGGTTGGTTGTTTCAATGATAACATCAAGCAAACATCTGGATGGAAAGAAGAGAAAATGATATCCCGACCAGTGAGATTCTCATCGTAGACCACCTTTAAAATGGTATCAATATAGTAATTGATATCGTATGCGATTTCTCCCATACTTTCTTGTTCAGCTTCATCCAACATTGGATATTTAAGTTCAATATTGAATCCTACGTTTCTTGGTAATTTTTTGAATAGATCTTTCAAAGTAACGAAGTTTGAAGCGATTGACAATCCTCTAGCATTACCTTTAAAACCTTTATCCTTCCATGTCTTGGTCAATTTCATTCTTCTACTATTTTGGTCCTGTAATTCCCTATCCAAGTCATCATCACTATCAAAATCGCCATGATTATTAGCAGTATGGTGATGATGATTCTTAGCCATATTTGGAACAGACTTATAAGCAGCCATAGACCTTGGTCTGTTGAGCTTACTTAAGATCTCATCGTCCAAGGCAAATTGCTGAGGCGTTTGAGCACCGGAGTTGGAATGGTTATTACCACTCAAGGAGAATGAAGATACATCACTAGCCATCGAATCTGCCAAAGTTAAAGGACTGTTATGTTTACTTGGAGTCCAATTCTTTCTGTGACTAGAAATTGAATCATTGTCATTTAAATGTAAAAATTGCTCAGCTGTCAACGCATGCATTGGAATATCAACACCCGATTCAGCCACTAAAAAGTCATGATAAATCACAGGGACCGAATCCTTAGTCAATTGGACATCGAATTCAACATATGATGCTCCCAAAGAAGCAGCAGCAATAAACGATTCCACGGTATTTTCTCCCAATTGCAAAGATTTTTTATTACTCATGTTTTTTCCCAACCCTCTATGGCCAATGACACGAGTAGAAACAAGTTGTTTCCAATAGGTGTCTGTCCTTCCAATCTTCATATTTTTATGATTGAAAGATTTGACACACATGAATTCGAATCTTACACTTCCCAAGATGTTCAAGGTCTTAGACTCAATGATTGGAGAAGTAATCACAGACTGTAAAGATCTTAAATTAGGACCAACTTTAGTATAAACGTCATCCAAAAGAGCCACGGCTCTACCCAATATATTATCTTCCTTATTCAATGGCATATTGATATCCGGATTATGATTGTATTTGTAAGTTGGTACAATATCGAAAGTAATAATCACATCAACAGAAGTCAAATTGTTAGTTAATTTGAAAGTGATAGGATCAGTAGCAGATCCGTGATGATCCTCCAACGGCAAGTCGATCACGACAGGAGGTTCAATACTTTCATTGTTCAATTTATTACGACAGGTGATAACCAATGATAAAGCAGTATCTAACTCAGTGATGTAAGTCTTCGACAATGAAATATCATTTAATTCGATAGGCTTTTTATCATCTCTCAAGTCAGTAGTGCCCAAAGTAATCAATACCAAGGACTCATCATTGTTCAAATATCTATGACCAAAAGATTTAATCGGTTTAATACGCTTTACGTTCATTGGTGACTTTGAACGTGACACTCTATTCGATGATGAGTCGACCGACACTTGGGAAGTACTGTCAAATTGTCTTAATTGCTTATAGACCTCATTGACGGCACTCTTGTTTGATTCAGGTAAAATGTCAATTGATGAAGTTGAAGACATGACCAATGAATCATCTATCAATGAATGGTTGTTTGCTGGGTTTTCAATAGAACTTGCTGGGACTCTTTGTAAGTTATTCTCGGCATTGTTGATATCATAGTGTAACAAAAGTTCATTCTTTGGCTTCAAAAGGTCGGCTACATGTAAATGTCCTCTCAAAGATGCATGTTCCATTGGCAACCAACCAGAATCATCGACTAAGTCGTAATGACAATTGAAATTCAATAAAATGTTAACAATTTCGTCGTAACCCTCACTAGCTGCAACAAAGATAGGGGTCCATCCAAAAATCATTTCTCCCACCTCTGCACTAGCATTATTGTTCAAAAGAAATTCAACCATTTGAGGTAAGTTCAATTTTGCAGCAATATAAAGAGCAGTCTCATTATTATGTTCAAAATCGGTATAATTAATGTCAATCTTACCGAGCTTGATCAAATGTCCTAAAATCTCAGGGGTATCCAATCTAACTGCCAAGAGGAGTAAGTTTGAGCAGCTCAATTTAGAAGTATTGGAGTAGACCAACAAATATTCAGTTGTTTTTGGATGCTTTCCAATAATAGACAAATGGATAGGTGTAAGGTTTTCTTGATCAGCCCAAAATCTACGGTCATCAATAGGAATTGAATTGTTAATCAAATTCCATTTCAGCAAGTAGCTAAGAATGATCTTTACAATGTCTTTAATACCAAATTGAGATGCATAATGCAATGGGGTTCTAAGGTAATTGTCTTTGGAGTTCAACAAGAACTTCAAATTATGCATACCCGAATCAGCATTGATCTTATCCAAGATGTAAGATAATCCATTCAAGCTAATTGGTCTAAGCTTGTTACCATCAGAACCACTATTGTTAGTGTATAATTTATTCAAATTATTGTTCTCTCCAGGAGTCAATTTCTGACTGATATCACCCGTTGGCAGTTGTTGCTTACCATAACTCAAAATTAAGTGATGAAAGAAGTTTCTACCATTGATATCGAACTTATCATACAACAAATTATCGGTAGATAAGTTGTTTTCCTTAATATACTGAATCAATAATTCGAATACAGAGTCCACACACTTGATGGCATCGTTGATGGTTAATTTCACTAGAAGAGTAAGCAAGAATTTCAAGTTCTTCTTTGATTTGGAAATCTTACTTAACTCCTTTGCGAGTTCTTCAGCATTATCATTTTCGAAAACATCCTTGAAATTGTTTAAAAACAAAGCATCGAGACTACTGTTAACAGAATCTAAAGCGTTCTTTTTATCTTTTGCGTTTTGACTGGCAATCGAATTTTGATCTTTAGAAGAAAACTCATGATAACTTAATTGATTCAAAACGTTATTGATCAATTCAAGGTTTTTGATTAAATCAATTTCGTTTGCAAAAGGTAAAGCATTGACTCTAGTATCCAAGTAAACTTCTTTGTTATTGCTGGGCAAGTTGATAAGCTGATTTTCCAAGTGATTGTTCGACAAGGTAGTTAATGAAACCATCTTTTTATCTAACTTCTTCAATATTTTAATAAAACCCTTGTGATTTAATTCACCAAACCATTTAAGGTTCCTGAAAAAGTTCTTCAATTCCAATAAAATGGCAATGATTTCATCCAATTCATCATTCGAATCAATCTGGTGATGAATCTCACCTTTATTATAATTCAACAAGTTGATGATCTTGTTCAATCTACGATTGTATTCATCAAACTTGTTGTTATAAAAGGTATCAACTTTCTCAATGTTCCTATCCAATTGATAGAAAAATTGGGAAAGAATCGAATTCACCAAATCACTGATTTCCATTTCGGTTGGATTGAAGTCATAGTCAATATTTTTGATGATCTTCTTCAAGTTCTTATAGTTCATATAGAACACGGACCATTCGGGGATCTGGTGGGATAAGAAGGTTTTGCCAAACTTCATTTCGATTCAAAAATTGCAAGATGAAGCTTCAAGGACGAAGAAACGAAATTAAGATATTTGCAATATCTTATGATTTGTTGACGATTAAGTGAACGAGTTTAAACCTACACGTGTTTTATCTAGTTGTGTATATGTTTTGTGAGATGGGATGCAAAAAAAAAAAAAAACGAGAGCACGACCACAAACTCAAATAGAAAAATGTTTGGCAACGATCCGAAAATTGTATCGACGTTAATATAAACGAGAAGACCAATTTCCAAAACCAGCATTTTCCAACATTCGTGACACATCGACTAAAATTTACCGAATTTGACGTGTAAACAAGTATAGAGGGGTGGGAGAACTTTCGCAGTTGCAAACATTGGCCACCCCCACTTGGGCCCTTTAATCTCATATTCTGGAGTTAAGGCATTTGTGAACTACAAACATGAATGACCGGTAAACCGGTCTCTCAGATGGAGTGGAATTTTCTGTGTTTTTTGTTCTCTATAAACTACGAAATTGACATATCATGAACAAATAAAAACGATGCTTCAAATGCACAGATACTGGCCATTTATAGATGATTACGTAGGCTCGTTATCGGTAGTGGCAGCATGGGTGCGACACGCATTGAGATCGACTGAAGTGACAGGCACGGAATTACCTGGAAATGGCACGGAATTACCTGGAAATGGCAAACACAAAAAATGAGTTGCAAATGGAAATGTTTGGAGATGTTGGCAGGAATCTGAGATAATTAATTAATACGAATATTATTAACTACAATGACGTGTACTATAAATAACGCATTAACGGAGTTGATGTGAGATATTAATTAGTGAGGTATTATTATTATTTGGAGATACACATGCTGCAGCAGGAAATTATCTCATTGTAGTTTGCAGCAAATCAGGTGTAGCTAGAACAAATCACTCACGATTGTAACAAATAGCTGATTGAAGAAATCACTCATTAATAAATATCTCGACTCCACTCGATGAACTGCTCTATCAATTACCAAAGATAACATTGACGGCAATTTTGGGGACTTTGTGTCACAATGCCCATCGAATTCCTTGGTCGTCGCGATTTGTTTCCATTAACGTGTTTGAGTAGACAAACACAAATTGTATAAATTGCCAGAGTTTTGGAGATTATTCATTAATATTTATTCATAACATGTCTGACGGTAAGTAGATTCAAGTTTAATGAGTGGATTTTCATAATACTAATATTTTCAGTCGAATACAAATTGTATCCAAATAAAAAAGCCACTATCATCACCGCTCCATTCTCCGGAGGTCAACCAAAAGGTGGTGTTGAATTAGGACCTGAATATATTTTAAAGTCTGGATTTTCCAAGCAAATTCAAGATTTGGGTTGGGAAGTAGAAGTGAAACATCCTTTAGAAGACACCGATTTTGAATCTGCCAAATCTGACGATAAGGATTCATTTGGTGTGAAAAATACAAAGCTTGTGAGTGAGTGTAATAAGAAAATCTTCAACGCGGTTCATGGTTCTTTACAAGAAAAGAGATTACCTATCACCATTGGAGGTGACCACTCCATTGGTACTGGTACTCTTTTGGGAGCTTTGACCAATAACCCAGACACCTGTATTTTATGGATCGATGCCCATGCTGATATCAATTCTCCAAAGACCACTGATTCTGGTAACTTACACGGATGTCCAGTATCGTTTTTGATGGGAATTGACAAAGACAGTTACCCACCAGAATTTGACTGGATTCCAACGGTCTTAAACCCGGGTAGAATTGCATACATTGGTTTGAGAGATGTGGACGAAGGTGAAAAGAAGATTTTGAAGGACAACAAAATCCCTGCATTCTCCATGTACCACATTGATAAATATGGTATTGGAAAGGTTGTGGAGATGGCTTTACAAAAAATTAATCCAAACATGGACAGACCAATTCACTTGAGTTATGATGTTGATGCTATTGACCCAAGTTTTGTTCCTGCCACAGGTACCAGAGTGGAAGGTGGTTTGACTTTGAGAGAAGGTTTATTCGTAGCTGAAGAAGTCGCAGCCACTGGATTATTAAGTTCCATTGATATTGTGGAAACCAACCCATCTTTGGGAGAAACCAATGATCATATTTTGGATACTGTTAGTGCTGCATGTGCTATTGGTAGATGTGCATTGGGCCAAACTCTTCTTTAAGTGACTTATGTATTTTTAAATGTATATATAATATATTAACAATGCCTGAAATTCCTGGTCACCAAATTCGCAGCAATTCAAAGCCTCAGCAATTATTGACCCGTTTTCCATATATAAACCAATAATTCGGCTTATTTCATTTTTTTTTGTTTAATTAATTATGTCTTCTGTTATTGTTAGTAACGTTCCTACTACTATTAAGATTGATAAACTTCAAGAGTTTTTTTCATTCTGTGGTGATATTAAAACCATCAATTCAATTTCTCCTGGTAAATATGAGGTGAATTTTAAGAGTGAAAAAGCCGAATCGACGGCTTTATTATTAAACGATGCTGAATTTGAAGGCTCCCTTATAAAGGTGGAAAAGAATTCTCTTCCATCTTATGATGAAGTTCCTGATAAGAAACCAGAAGCAATTGCAACCTCGATAGATGAGAAGAAAGCAACTGCAACTGGAGATCAAAACTATGATGACGTTGAACAAGAGGAAAAGCCTAAATATGCGATCATGGCCCAATTGTTATCCCAGGGTTATACTATCAGTGATCAAATTATCGAGAAATCAATCAGTTTTGATAAAGAGCATGGATATTCAACTAAGTTTAAGAATTTCTTGAATTCGTTAGATGAGAAGTACATCCACTTGCAGGATCCTGAAAGTAAATCAAGCAAGCTTCTTGGTGACTTCAAAGGTAACAGTAAAATTGTTTACGGTAAGCTCAACAAGTACTTCGATAAGTTATCCAGTCATCCATACGGTGTAAAGGTTCACGATTTCTATAAGACTTTAGCTGGCGACGTTAAGGATGTACACCAAGAAGCTAAAAGATTGAATCAATTGAAGAAAGAAGAAGAAACCAAGAGTAAGATTGACCTGGTTAACGAGGTTGCTGAGAAGCAATAGTTGATTGTAATTTTTAGGATTTTATGTTTTATGTAGCTATATTATACGAGTTTTCATTTGTTTATGTTTCTGCAAGAGTAATATGTCTTACAATTACAGGTTGATTTAGACTTTGCTCTCAAAAGGATGAAGATTACATGAAGAGCTTCGGATTGAAAAAAAAAAAACAATTGGATACATTATCAAATCAAACTTCTACATAGTATACTCAAACATAAGTGTCAAAATATTTCTCAAATTCCGTCATAACAAATCTGTATCTCACATCAGACTTTTCTGTTCTGATCAAAGCATTGGTGAGATTTTCCTCGTTGATAGGAACTTTTTCAATAATTGGGAAAATTTTGTTTTTCGCAGCCAATTCTAACATGGCAGCAGCATCTTGTTTACTGCCAATAGCTGAACCAGACAAGCAACAACCAGCAGTACAAAGACTGAAAGCATGAAAAGCCACATCCTCATTTCCTGAAGGAACTCCGAGACTAACGATTTCCCCTCTGACTTTAGTAATAGAGAAGTATCTAGGAATTTCAAAGTCACTAAACTTCGAGACACAATTCAAGACCATGTCAAACTTTCGATAGTATGTTTGATCCCAATCCTTTTCTTCTTTAGTAGCAATGAAACCTGTAGCACCCATTTTAAGTGATTCCTCCTTTTTAGAGGAGGTTCTCGAAATAGCCCAGACTTCATATCCCAAAGCGGCAGCAAATTGAATAGCCATATGACCTAAACCTCCTATTCCTACAACTGCTACTACCGGTTTCTTCACATGATCCAATCTTCTGTATAACGGAGAAAAAACTGTTAACCCTCCGCACATCAAAGGAGCAGCATACTCATCTGGGATCTCTTGTGGGATTGGGAAGACAAATAGCTCATTTGCAATTATATGAGAAGAAAATCCACCCTGGGTTACGTACCCATTTGCCTCAAAATCGACACCGTTGAAAGCAAATACCCTCTTTCTACAATATTGTTCATTGTTGTTCAAGCAAGAATCACAATCACGACATGAGTTGCTTTGAGCACCAACACCAACTCTTTCTCCAACTTTAATAGATTTGACTTCTGGTCCAACGTGAACAACCTTCCCGATAATTTCATGACCAACAACCAAATCTTCTCTACCTAATGGCCCCCAACCACCATTCAAAGTATGAACGTCACTCCCACAGATTCCGCAGGCCGTAATCTTAATGACAACATCTTCCCCCATAACTTTCTTGGGCTGGTATTTGATATGTTTTTGTTGAGCCCAGTTTTCAACACTTTCAGAAGTAAAACCTTGGATTGTTTGTGGAATTGTCATATTTATAGATTTATATTTGTCTAATCTGTTAATGATTAGAAAAACAGGTAGAACTTCAGCTTTTTATAGTATTTTAAGCTTACAAATAAGCAACCATATAGTCTTCTTGGTGACGGACGGAACTCATAGATGTTCTGAGTATCAACAGTGTTGTTTCGGACTAGGTATCAAAAGTGGTAACTCAATAGGAGACATTTCCTGTTTGGGGAGTGCCTCCTGAGATGTATTATACTTTGGGCAATGTTTCCGCTTACAGCACAAATTGCGAGATTTTGTTAGGCATGGCACCAATTTGCCAAACAGGAAAGTTTCCAAAAAGAGCAATAGCGTTCGAAAAGTCGATAAATATCCAACTTTTCTGGTGAAAATATACTTTCTAATTCCGAAATCCATCAATCTTCCGACCGTTTAACCATACGGCTATTTGGTTAAGATTAGGAATTTTAAGCTTTACTCTTGATAGGATATTAGTGTGCGCAAACACAAATTATCACACTCAATTTCTGTTCGATACAATTTGTCATTTTCGCAGCCGTGCAAGTATTCTACTCATCAAATGGAGTTAATAAGAAACTTGGTAAATTATAAGTTGTACAGACAATCAGACAGATGTCCACAGACATTATCGTGCAGCAGAATATTAAATATGTTGCATTCAGTTAAACCAAAAATCCTTGCAATCAATAATTCCTACGAGATAGAGTAATGTGTTTCTATTTGTGCCAGTTTCCAAATAACCTTTTACTAACCAATAGTTTTTCCAATTTGGCGACTTATTTCATGAATCATAACGCCCCCAGCAGTACTATGACCGAGAACCAGGATAAATCTATCAGACGCTTGTTATTGTTATTTAAAAATTTCAATTTAGCATACACTGACATTTCGTTTGCTTTTGCAATCGAAACATTGATTTGGGATCTCACCCAAATTTTAAGTAAATCGGTTGTCGATATCGACAATAAATGGCATGTAGATTTCATGGCTTAAATATATAGACAATCATTTGATTCCGAATATCCGGGACAATGTTATCGGAGTCGTGCCCCGGGTTTTAGAGGCCGAACGGGTTCGATTGTAATTTTGACTTTTGAATCATCCATAGTCGCATTTCATATGAATTCTGGTTGGAGCTCGGATGTATACCAGCGGTAGATAAGTGGCAATTGACAGATACTTATGAGTCTGATGCTGAAGTACCACTACTGCTTAGTGTATGATCGACACGGGATAGACAGCAGACTTAGGCAACGATAATGTCCGGGGTCATCAATTGTTAATCTATTCCCGAGGACTCAGGTATTTTCGCAGACGTTCAGAAAAAACCCCGGGGAAATGGAAGACGCAACTCTGAATTTTGTGGGGGAGTATGAAAAATCTTGAGTCAAGTATAAATAGTTTGGCAGCCACCATGGAGTTTAAAAAAAATTCTATTTCTCTAACTGATTAGTCCAGTGAATTATTTATTTTATTTTTAAATGTCTGCTCCAGCAAAGAAACAAACTAAAGGTAGAAGTGTAACCGATTTGGTTGCCGGTGGTACTGCAGGTTTATTTGAGGCCTTATGTTGTCATCCATTGGATACCATCAAGGTTAGAATGCAATTGTACAGAAAATCGGGTAAAAAACCTCCAGGATTTGTAAGAACTGGTATCAATATTGTTCAAAAGGAAACTTTCCTTAGTTTATATAAGGGTTTAGGAGCAGTTGTCATTGGAATTGTTCCAAAAATGGCGTTAAGATTCTCATCATATGAATTTTACAGATCATTGTTCTACGCTCCAGATGGCTCAATCACCACTGGTCAAACATTTATTGCCGGTGTAGGTGCTGGTATCACCGAAGCTGTTTGTGTAGTCAATCCTATGGAAGTGGTGAAGATCAGATTACAAGCTCAACATCATTCTATGGCTGACCCATTGGACATTCCAAAGTATAGAAATGCTCCACATGCTGCTTATGTTATTGTTAGAGAAGAAGGTTTCAAGACCTTATACAGAGGTGTTTCATTAACTGCTGCCAGACAAGCCACCAACCAAGGTGTTAACTTTACCGTGTATTCCAAGATTAAAGAACGTTTACAAGAGTACCACCAAACTGAAGTTTTACCAGCATGGGAAACCTCGTGTATTGGTTTAATTTCTGGTGCTTTGGGTCCATTATCTAATGCTCCTTTGGATACCATCAAAACCAGATTACAAAAGACCACTTATGCTTCCAACGAATCCGGTATGGTGAGAATTGTTAAGATTGGAAAACAATTGATTAAAGAAGAAGGTACTGCTGCATTATATAAGGGAATTACCCCAAGAATCATGAGAGTTGCTCCAGGTCAAGCTGTAACTTTCACCGTTTATGAATTCATGAAGGGAGTGTTAAGTGGTGATACCCCAGTGCCTGGATTGACTCAAGCCAAGAAGAAGTTGGAATAGTTGTACTATTTATATACATATTCAATAAAAATTGCCCATAGATTAATTACCTGCTGCAGCCGTGTCCCGCGGTAGGCGTCATTCGTGCCATATTGCTGGTGCGGTTAGACAGAATCGCACGCCACAAATATTTCGATTCATTAATGATAAGACAATTACCAAAAACTATTGCAAAGTTTCCACAGATTAAACCTTTGAGGACATTCAAGTCGACTGCCTTGTCTTCTTTACCTCGTGATAGAATACGGAAAGGCAGGGAAATTTCTGAAGAAGAAGTCCAAAATTTCTATAAGTCCAGACAACAACCAACTAGTGCTCAACAATTTTATTACCAAGAATCTCCTAAATCGGATCCAACCAGTAGATACAGTGTATTTAACAGACCTCCGAATGAAAATGGATTGATCACTCCACATGATGGAATTTATGATATCTTGAAGGAACCAACCTTGGTTATTGAAAGACAGGTTGAGTTTATGAATCTTTTTTTGGGATTTGAACAAGCTAATAGATACAAAATCATGAACTCAATGGGTGAACAACTTGGATACATGCAAGAGAAAGACATGGGGATTTTCAAGATGATTGGAAGACAGTTTTTCAGGTTACACAGACCTTTTGATATCGAAGTTTTCAACAATTATGGAGATCTTTTAATGGTGATTAAGAGACCATTTTCATTTATCAATAGTCACATCAAAGCATTTTTGCCAGGTATTAATAGTCGTGGGGAATTGGAGTTGGAAACCATCGGGGAATCGGTTCAAAGTTGGCATTTATGGAGACGTAGATACAATTTGTTCAAGTTGGATGATGAATCGACCAACGAATATAATCAATTTGGGGCAATTGATGCACCATTCTTATCGTTTGACTTCCCAATGACCAATGAAGAAGGCGACGTGATTGGATCCGTGGACAGAAACTGGGTCGGTTTAGGAAGAGAACTTTTCACTGATACTGGTGTTTATATTATTCGTATGGACCCAGCCAGTTTTGATGGTATGGATGGATTATATCCATCAGTTGCAGGTCCATTGACACTTGACCAGAGAGCCATTTTACTTGGAAATGCCGTGAGTATTGACTTTGATTACTTTTCCAGGCACCTGAGAGGTGGAGGTGGACTTTTCAGTTTTGGGGAAGTAGAATAATTCTTCTATGTAAATATTTAATTATACATCTTTTGCTTTGTCTTTTGTTTAGCTTTGTTCAAAATTGCTTTCCATTCATCGTCACTCTTTTTATCACTTATACTTTTGACAAGCTTGACGAAAAGATTGGTATAATCATGTTTTCTGAGTTCAATCTCTTTGTCCCAAACCTCCCGTTTATGTAATTCTTGTTCTATCATTTCATTGTCACCGATTTCTTGGGCAAGCTTGAGTTTATCATTGGATACCACAAGTAATGAAAATCTTACTTCATTGTTATATTTATTGATTCTATTATAAAGAATCTGGGGTAATTTGTCATAAAAGTCGTCCATAGTGTCACATGCTTCATGCTTGATTGGATAGTTCTTCAATCCATCTAATTCATAGATATATCCATTCTTCATTATATAACCAATAAAATGGAATAACCCGTCATTCTTATCGTCATAATCCTCAGGAGGCTTTTCTGGATCTTCATCAACTATGATTGAAGGAGAAGAAAATGAATTATGAACGGTACGGATCAATTCACTATTACTGATGGTTTCACCTGTCATTTCTCCATCAAATCCCATTACAAATGACTTGAAATTACTCAAGTCGTCTCCGAGTTGAAGCTCGTCTGATTTGTTGAGTAAAACATTCAATACTGCTTGGGTAGCACAAGCATTTTGAATAGTTTGATTTGCAAAAAAAATATCATGATCTTGATAGTCGGTATCGTATTGTCCATCCAATGGTGGATTCCCATTTTTGGCATATTGTCTATCTATTTGACCGTACTTGAAAAGAAAAATCACTCCATAGATTTGCCCCACCAGTCTCAAAGAATCCGAATCGATCGAATATAAATCGTCAATCTGAACATCTTTAACATTCAACTTTTCCACCAAACGTGTAAATACACCCTTATATGTTAGAATCTTGTTTAAAACAACCCGATTGAAATATACATACTGCGTCTGAATCAATTGTATTCCAACCTGAAGCAGACATGTTAGTTCAGAATGTCAAAGTGTCGCACGAATCTGAAAAATCGACAACTGAATAAAGACGTGGTTGTTAAAAATAAAGGCAGAAACATGTCATCTTTTGGAGCTTCTTACGAAGAATACAATCGTCTTTTCGTCGAACAAGCAAAGGAAATCACTCCTAATATAATATACCAGAATTTGGGTTTGGTAACATTATTATTATTCATTGTGGTGTTCTTTTCCTTATCAACTGCAATGTTGGTCAATTTAAAAAATAAGTCCCACGTTAGCTTTGTGGTGAGTGCAGCAATTGCTAGTTTGTCAATTGGTTTCGGTAGCATTTTATTGTCCAATTACGTCGGAGTGTATATCTAGGTGCTTGACCCGGTAATTAATACCGTGTCTTGAGTTAGAACAATGAATATATAAGATATTTTGGATAGTTAGGATACTCTGTTTTCTAGAATATGTGGAATGGAATTAAAGCATATACATGAAGCTTAATTGTGGCATCTTGGTTCGAAATAAAAACTCTCTGCTATCTTTTTCTGTCGAGTTCTGAATTACTGCTTGAGCTGGCAATTTGCGAAACGTCAAAAGTGCATCACCATGTTCTTCTTAAAGATTTTTGTTTTGTTGGTTCTGGCCTGTGTGTTTGTAGCAGCAGAAGAAGGATTTTATGATAAGAATCCTAACATTTATGAGCTTAACCCATCAAACTTCGATAAAGTGGTCCATAGATCAAACTACTCTACTATAGTGGAGTTTTATGCTCCGTGGTGTGGATATTGTAAGCAGTTGAAAAGTGCATACACTAAGCTTGGAAAATTCATGC
This sequence comes from Yamadazyma vaughaniae, assembly GCA_030569695.1. Taxonomy (NCBI): domain Eukaryota; kingdom Fungi; phylum Ascomycota; class Pichiomycetes; order Serinales; family Debaryomycetaceae; genus Yamadazyma; species Yamadazyma vaughaniae. Next base: position 25,156 of record JAJMLO010000024.1, on the reverse strand, counting down.
AAAAAGACTCCAAGTACGGTATAAATGTTGCTGCTGTTAACTGTGACAAGAGTTACAATAAACAGCTCTGTGCTGAACAAAGAGTTAGTGGATATCCTACGTTGAAGGTTTACAGACCACCTAAATATGATGCCAAAAAAAAGCCAACTGGTCCTACTAAACATACTCCGGAGGACTACAATGGGCAAAGAAGCTTCAAGCCAATGGTTGACTTCATGACCTCAAGATTGAAGAATTATGTGAAGAAATTGCATAGTTACAAATCTGTTAATGATTGGATAATCAAACCGGACAATAGGTATAAGGTTTTATTAATAACCGAAGCTCCTGCTCAGTCTCCTATGTACAAGACTTTGGCTATTGACTTCTTAGGATCAATTAATTTTGGATTCATCACGGAAAAGAACACTGTTCCTGATGTCACTATCCAATTTGATGACAAAGTTGTCGACCTACCAGTAGACAGTTTTGACAAGAAGCCAATAATACTCCTAGTAGACACCGAAAACAAGACTTTCGAGAAATATACAGAAGGAAAGCCCAACAACAAGTTAAAATTGACTGAATGGTTGACGGAGAAGACAGGTATTGAACCAGGAGAGGGTGAATTATCTAAGAAAGATAAGGAATATTACTTGAAGTATAGAGAAGGTAAGAAGCCCCAAAAAGCCAAAAGAAATAGAAAGGAGAAGGAGAAGGTAAAAGAGAAAGAAAATGATTTTGACAACGATGAATTATAAAATTTTAACTTGAATCAAATGGTATTATAATTAAAGTCTATAAGTGTATATAATCATGCCTTACCAATATTATCCATCATATCCAAAAGATCATCCAAATCGTCTTCTTTTTTGGTCTCTTCTTTGCTCTCATTTTCGATCAGTGCAATCCAGTTCGTAACTTGTTCTACAGAGACTCTTGAATTTGGGACAAAATGGCCTCCTGGATGCCTTAATAATGTGGAATAGTCTTTGGCATATTCAAATAACTTCGATGACCTTTCATCGTCCACAACAGTATCAAGATCTCCCACCACATGTAACACTTTAAATTTGTTACCTTCAACTGGCTTTTTGGTATAAAAGTCAGCATATATTTCATTACCACTTCCTTTTGATACGTCCAACATGAATCCAGAATAGAGAATGATGAATTTCAAGTCGGTATTGAACATTTGATTAAATTTGCTCATAAGTAAGCCGATAAATCCAGATCCTTGGGAGAATCCAATCAAACCTAAAATAGGGAGATCTTTATCTTCATCTTGAATGTCTTGCTTGAAATCTTCGTCATTGATGACACGATTGTTCTCGATGTAATCTTTAACGGCCCCAATACCGTCATCCATCCTAACTTCCTCATTTGTTCCATGTGGCCTGAAAAACCATGCTCTGTGTACTGCCTCTTCGTCTTCATTGATTGGCTTGGAGGGTGGTAACTCTGAAGGAGTTAATTTGCAAGGTCCATTGATATAAATACACTTGTAACCCAATTGCATGAGCTTTTTTCTTAATGCTGAGGTCTTGGCATAGAAAACAAGGGAAGTTTGGGAGTATCCATGGAGAAATAAAATCCTTCCTTTGAAGTTATACTTTGCCATCTTTGGTGTACAATATAAAAAAAAACTCGGGGAAATTGGTCTTCTTATATACTGGAAGATGAAAAAAAAAAATTAAACCCGATTGATAAACATTTACGCAAAAAAGACGGGATCACCGTTATCTAATGAAAGACGTGCGTTTTGACTTCTATTTAATAAATATTTATAATGAACTCTCTAAATCTAAGATGCTTCTAAGAATCTTGATCTTAGAAGAATCATGATTATCGGAAGTATAAAATTCCAGGAAATCAGACGAGGACTTGAGTTTACTGTAATCGGAATCGGTTTCTACATAATGAAACACATTTCCCCAACCAAGTTTAAGGGCTGCCTTGACATTGATTTCGCTATCATCCACGAAATGCAATTGATGGACATGATCTTTATCGACATTTGTGATTTCCAAGCATCTGTCGAAAAATGGCGTCATAGGTTTACAAATGATGGGAGAAGTTGAGTAATCACAATATGTCAATCCATCAAAAAGATCGCCAATACCTAAGAACGATATGACTCTTAAAGCATGATTTTTGTAGGCATTGGTAAGAAGCCATAAGTAATCAAAGTCATGTTTAGCCTTGATTTGAATCAACATATCTCTTAACTCTTGGCTGTAACTTAAAACTGATTTCAAATCAAGTGAGTCATCAACCTGCTCATTATATTTCAATGCATCAACTTTATGATTTCTTACCAATCCCTCTAATGCCAAACCGTAAGTTTTATAGTAGTTCATATGTAAGTTATGTGCATCTTCGTCATTAAGTTCAAGATGAGTTTTAAAGTAGTCATGAATTTTAACTTGCATCATATCATGAATTTTGGTTGATTTCTTATAAAGACAGTTATCGATATCAAAAAAGAAGATTTTCTTATTTTTCTTTTCGGCTGGAACCGGTCCAAATGCCAATGGTAAAGTGACTTTGCACCCAGGACGATTATCTCCTACAAGCTCGGGATTATTATAAGTGAAGGCAACGGACATTCTTCTAATTGGGTTGGTAAATAAGTTAACTCTCGCAGTTGTACGCATGCGAAATTTCCCTAGGAAATATTGGACGCGAATGTCGGAAGAAACGTTTTAGTGATAAAAATCATTGTGGGATGAAAGTCCCTCACGTTTTGAAAACTTTACTCGGTAATAATGAAGTATATCATAATCTTTACCGATTATGTTTGATAAGTGTGTTACCTGCTTGTAGACATCCGGAGCCTTGACAGAAAATGTGAGTTTTCCAAGCAATTCGTGATAAGCAGACTTCGACTGCGAAAAGTTGGCTGCAATCTTTTTGGCGTCTTTATCCGAAACATCAATTGTGAATATATAGTCCAAAAGCCTAAGACTGTAGTGAATTTTGTGGAATTGATTCAAAATCTCAGGAAGGTGAAGGAAGTCATCCGGATCGAGTCTTGCGATATCTAACATGTTCTGGGAGAAATCCTTAATGCTGGAATAACCTATGAACTGTTTCGTAGCTTCATTAATGGCTGAAATGGTATCTTGTCTAAATGATTTCTCTAGTATACAAGAATTCAATAGTATAAGAACGTTGTATTGGAGTTCAAAATTGAACCTCTGAATTGGCAGGTTTCCTTGATTGTATATAGACACATGAATAAAATCTGTGATGGTTTTGAAAATGTCGATGGGCATCTGCTGGTAAAACTTATCAAAAACACCGCAGAATTTAACCACCAGAGAGTAATGATATTGTAATGAATTGGCATCACATAATGCAAGAAAAAATAGCTTGAAATCAGACATTTTGACGTTCCTTTGTAGTAGGGAAAGCTTTAGGTATATGCTAGTTCTTGTTAAATTGATATCTGGAGTTTTATTCCTGTGATCGAGTTTGACGACAAGTTCATCTGACTCCACCAAACCTAAGCTTTGATATTTTCCCTCAATATCAAACAAATCTATTTGGCGGTTGTATTGAAGAAGCAGGCCTAATGCATCATCAACTTGCTGCAAATATGAAATAGACGTGTAGATGAATGGATGCTCATATATTTTGAAGACACCAAAAAACCAATCGATGTCTATACTTTTCCAATTAAACCCAAGCAAAATAGGCTCATCGGCAAGATTAGGGAACTCTTTTGGGGTCAATTCATTGAAAAGGTAGAATCTTCGTGAATAAGCTTCGATATCAGTGTTTTCTTCTATCAATTTATCAATTACATGCTTCAGAAATGCGTCAGTTTCTGTACCGTTATCATTCAATTCTATCTGCAATTGATGTCGGAGAGCTTCAATTGCATGTTTCTGTGTTTGTACTTGTTCGTTCTCCCCTTTGAGTTCTTTTGAAATCCTCGAATCCTCCATCATTAATTTATGTCTCGTAACACTACCAGCTGGTGGTGCGATTAGCCCCAAATCGTCAGGCGGTAATTTGGCATTTTCCGGAAATTTATCTGCTTGCAGATTCACCGAGGCTTGCACAGTTGGGGCAGATTTCTTAATAGACTTCCCCACAAGACTTGAAAGAATATCATCGTCACTGCTGCCCGATGTTATACTTTCATCATCTGAGGACATCGTGATGAGTTTCCAAAGGTTTGAAAAATCGTTAGTCGCGGATAGCCATGGAAACACACGGCAGCGTTTTTTTCAATCAAGGAACTAAACCACAGTAGAAAAGTTTTTTTTTCCTTTATAGTATTAGATATGTCCCACGAGAAGTTACCACTTGAACCATTCTTCGCTAAGATCGAAGAGTTAAAACCTAAATTCTTTAAAAGATTAACTGAAGCAGTTGCCATCAAATCTGTTTCTGCTGATGAATCCCTTAGACCTCAAGTGGTTAAGATGGCCGACTTTTTGGTCCTGGAATTAGAAAGTTTGGGATTTGTGGATATCCAGAAAAAGGACTTGGGAACCCAACCACCTCCAGTTATTGACTCCAATTTGCAATTACCACCTGTTGTTTTGGCCAGAAGTGGAAAAGATGAATCTAAAAAAACCGTGTTAATTTACGGTCACTACGATGTCCAACCAGCTTTAATCGAAGACGGTTGGAATACCGACCCATTTGTATTAACTCACGATAAAGTTAAGGATATTCTCTACGGAAGAGGCTCTACTGACGACAAAGGTCCTGTCATGGGATGGTTAAACGTGATTGAAGCTCACAGAGAATTAGGATGGGAATTACCTGTCAACATTGTCTTCTGTTTCGAAGGTATGGAAGAAAGTGGATCAGTTGGATTACCAGAATTGATTGCCAAAGAAGCTAAGCAATATTTCACTGGTGTTGACACTGTTTGTATTTCCGATAATTATTGGTTAGGAACCAGAAAACCCGTATTAACGTACGGATTAAGAGGAGTCCACTATTACGAAATTATTATCAACGGTCCTGGAGCAGATTTACATAGTGGTGTTTTCGGTGGTATGGTGGGAGAACCAATGACCGACTTAGTTCAAGTCATGTCCCTGTTGGTCAGCTCTCAAGGAAAGATTTTAATTCCAGGTATTGCTGAGATGGTTGCTCCATTGACCGAAGACGAAGAAAAGTTATATGATCCAATTGATTACTCAATTGATGATTTGAACGCAGCTACAGGTTCCAAGACCAGTTTACATGACAACAAAAAGACAGCTTTGCAACACAGATGGAGATACCCATCTTTATCTTTGCATGGTATTGAAGGAGCTTTCTCTGCTGCAGGTGCCAAAACCGTTATTCCTGCCAAGGTTAGCGGTAAATTCTCCATCAGAACCGTTCCAAACATCGAACCAAAGAAATTAGATGAACTTGTTATCAAACACTGTGAATCCGTATTTGCTAAACTCAATTCTGTCAACAGTATCAAGGCTCAATTGATCCATGATGGTAACTACTGGGTTTCTAATCCTTTCAACGATTCTTTCAGTGCAGCTGCCAAGGCCACCAAGGACGTTTGGGATGTCGAGCCAGACTATACCAGAGAAGGAGGCTCCATCCCAATTACTTTAACTTTCGAACAAGAATTAGGTACTGACGTTTTATTGTTGCCTATGGGAAGAGGTGATGATGGTGCTCACTCTATCAATGAAAAATTGGATGTTTCCAATTACATTGAAGGTTGTAAGACCTTGGGTGCTTACTTGCACTATTACTCTAAGACCAAGTAATTGTCTAGGTTTATATCATGATATATGTATTTATTTATTAAATGTATCTAATTTACCATCTTTAATGTATGGCCCTGTGCAAGTGGCTCTACCAAAGTACTCGCGCCGAAAATTTTTTTAACCCAAAAACTCTGCTAATGGTTTTAATGGCTCATAGCTGTATATAGTTCCTTCTTCACGTCCATTTATTTTAATATTTTTTGTAAGAACTGGGGTTCTGCATTCTTTAGTACTGTACATATATCACAATCATCGTCAAGTCAGAGATCATATTCTATTCCATCAAATCATATACCTTACCTGTTAGAAAGTTGATGCAATGTCGGAAAATTTAAAGAGAGCCGAATCTTTGTTCAACAGAATAATGAACCAAAATGGTAAAGAGCCTACGACGTTCAAGCTGACGGTAAGGTCTCCCAGAGACAATCACCACAGCAATCATCATAATAACATTAATGGTAACGGTGATTCTCACAAACATAATCATCATAACCATCACCATCATAATAATAACCATGGCCATAATCACAATCACAATCACAATCACAATCACAATCATAACCACAACCACCATAACAGAAGTAGGCACAGAAACGAGCTCAGAAGTCATGAGGCCATGAGAATTCCAACTGAAGCCGTGGCATCTGCCTCCGGAGAGCACATTTTACCATACTGTTGGACCATATGGCACCACTCGAGATATTCACAAACCAAAAAACGGGAAGACAAGAATAACTATCTTCAAAGAACACAAGAAGTGGAGCTCCCTCGGTATAATGGACAAGATTCTACTAAATACATTGCAAGTCTTGAACAAATGTGGTGCAGTATTTCGCAAATTGGTTCCCCAAAGGACGTGGAGATTGGAACCGAATACTTTATCTTTAAAAGTGGTATAAATCCAGCATGGGAAGATCCATTCAATACCAAAGGTGGTAGATGGGTTTTCAAATTCCCTCGTCAACAAGTTGAAGAAGCTGAAGAAGTTAGAGCCAGAACTTGTTTAATATGGGAAAGGTTAATTCTTCGAATTATGACCGGCTCATTGGTGGCTGATTCTTCAGAACCAGAAGCCGAACAAGCTTTAAGTGACATAAACGGGGTCGTGGTCAGTATTAGAAAAGAAGAGGATATAATCTCCATCTGGAATTCAAACCTCACGGGCAAGAACCCCAAGAAGATGAATTCATCCATCAAGAGAATTACTTGTGATGTCATGCTCAAAATAATCCGGGAGTGTGATCTAATTCTTCAGGGCCAGGATCCAATTACTACCATTTGTGATTCCTCTAATGAACGAATAAAGGGTGTTTCATATAAATACAGATTGCATGCAGATTACAATAGTAATACCCCCAATAATGGATCTGAATCTCGGTCAAAACCTGTTAATAATGCCACGCCTGACAAAGACTTGACTACGATATCTGATGAAATTCAAGTTTAAAGATTTCAAAGGGTTTTTTTTTCTTTTTGAATCTTCAATCTCATTTGCATTCCATTCCAGCAATTAATTTTAGTTTTATTTAAATGTACATTTATTAGTTTATGTATGGTATTGGTTACGGAGCAAAAAAAAAAATAGATCTTCCCAATCGGGCATAGTTGGTCGCAGTGACGACATTTTTCTTTGTTATATCCGATGGAAGGCCGTTTATGTTTGTGTAATTGTTTAATCCGCTATTGTCTGCTCACCTGGTTTTTGCGAATTTTTTTCTTAAGGCTTTTTTTTTAACAAGCAAATAAAGGAACCGTTTAGCCTCAACGTCTTTTTTTCCCCTAATTTCTTTTAATCAACGGTAACAGGTACTTGTTTATCTGTTGGATATTATAATCTTTCTTGCTTATTGTTCAAAGTTTTCAACTTGGCGTCAAAATATAGGTGTGACTCACAAGCGACTTAAATCAGAAGAAGAAACTTTAAAAACAGAAGACAAACGAGAAGAGACATAAAACAAATTTTTCAAAACCATGACATTTCAGGATTTTGATAGCCCTTCTATATACGAGTTATATAACTCAGCTAAGAAGTTGTTATCTCTCCAAGATCGAATGGGAAATCGTCAACTAAGGAAGGATAACTCCAAAAGTCAAAAACTTCATGCTCATAGAAGTGGACTTAGTGACCAAATTTTATTTCAAGGTGACGGTTATATTGGAGGCTTGGACTTATTGAGTCCATTATCTGTTGAATATAATGCTGACAAAAATGGAATGAGAAAACATAATTCAATCATGGATATCACCCCTACAAGTATCACGGACTATTCTCCTCCAAACATTAATGGTCATATTAAAGTCAAAAAGGAACCAAGCACAACTGTATCCCCAATTCAAATCAACTCCATGACTCCTAAACCAACTCCTTATCTTTCCAGTCTGCAAAATGGGATGGATTCTTTTACTTCTCCCAGTTCCATGAGTTCCACTAATGGAATTAAGGCCAAACCAATGACCAAACCAATTCCAAAATCTAATTTAACAAGTTCCTTGTCTGAACAAAAGGGTGGCAACTCAGCAGATAAAGACAATAAGCTTATTGAATGTCATAATTGTCATACTCTCAAGACTCCATTATGGAGAAAAGATCCAGATGGGAAAACATTATGTAATGCCTGTGGATTATTTTTAAAATTACATGGTACCATGAGACCGTTGAGTTTAAAAACAGATGTCATTAAAAAGAGAAGTTCACGGAAAAATTCTTCTTCGGTTAAACAATTCAATTCATTGCCAAATTCACTTACCAGTCCATTAGGAAATGGTCAAGATAGAATTAGATTTAATACCAGTTTCAATAATTTGTCGAATTCTAATTTCAGTTCTCCAATCGACATAAATAATGATGAAGCTAATACCCCTGGAAGTGTTACATCTTCTACCTCTTCATCATATCTTCAAAATAATCTGATGCCTAGGCAAAGAAACATATTAATTTTACCAAAACCCTCTGGAAACGACTCCAAATCCATTCCAATTCCAAATAGAACTCCGGGTTCGATTCCAAACAGTCCTGCTGCTTCACCTTGGAACACAAGTAATAACGAATACAATCAATCGTTCAAGAGAAAGAAATCAGATTTAAATATTAATTTCAACACGAACAGTAGAAAGCCATCTGTTACTTCAATGACCTCAATGCAATACCCTAATTCAGTTTCCAATTCATTTAACAATCGAAAGGCAATCAACTCAGTGCCAAAGAGAAACTCCTTCACAAACAGTAATTCAATGAACTTAAATGCCAGTTTCTTTGATAAACCTGTAAACGCAATGCAACAACAGATGCAAACACAATCTAGAACACAAGTTCCACAACAAATTGGATTCCCTTCAAAACATAGAAATTCTAGTGTCAATACGGAAACAAGCTCCGTGACATCACAAAATTCGTTTAGTTCGAACAGACAAAATTCCTTCATTTCTGAGTCTCCAATTAATAACCAGATGGATCTCAACAATAAGACATTCATTAGTCAAGACAATTTACCATCTCAAGATCTTGACTGGTTAAAGTTCGAGATTTAAGTGGTTTCATGTATATTATAATGGTTAACGAAAATATAAATAATTTAATAAATGTATTATCATTTCTATATCCTGGAGTATATACGATATGGCATCGTCAAATCCATCCTCGTTTGGCTCGTTTATTAATTACACAAAAACCTCATTGAAAATTTTCACCAACGTTTTTTTCCACATAAATAGAAAAGGTGTCCCCTGAAAAATTAATTTTTCTCTACAAGTTTTTCTTTGAAAAAAATTGTTATAACAATGTCTGCTCCAGCTCAAAACTATAAAGTCGCCGATATTTCCTTAGCTGCCTTTGGTAGAAAGGATATCGAATTATCCGAAAATGAAATGCCAGGTTTGATGCACATCAGAAAAAAGTACGGTCAAGATCAACCATTGAAAGGTTCAAGAATTGCTGGTTGTTTACACATGACCATTCAAACTGCTGTTTTGATCGAAACCTTAGTTGCTTTAGGTGCTGAAGTTACCTGGACTTCTTGTAACATTTTCTCCACCCAAGATCACGCTGCTGCTGCCATTGCTGCTTCTGGTGTTCCAGTTTTCGCTTGGAAAGGTGAAACTGAAGAAGAATACTTATGGTGTTTGGAACAACAATTATTCGCCTTCAAGGATGGTAAGAAATTGAACTTGATCTTGGATGACGGTGGAGATTTGACTTCTTTGGTCCACAAGAAATACCCAGAAATGTTGGAAGGTTGTTTCGGATTATCTGAAGAAACCACCACTGGTGTTCACCACTTATACAAGATGTTGAAGGATGGTGATTTGAAGGTCCCAGCCATCAATGTCAATGACTCTGTCACCAAATCTAAGTTCGATAACTTATACGGATGTAGAGAATCCCTTATTGATGGTATTAAGAGAGCTACCGATGTCATGATTGCCGGTAAGACTGCAGTTGTTGCTGGTTTCGGTGATGTTGGTAAGGGTTGTGCCATGGCCTTGAGAGGTATGGGTGCTAAGGTTATTGTTACCGAAATTGACCCAATTAACGCTTTACAAGCTGCTGTTTCTGGTTACGAAGTGTTACCAATGGAAGAAGTTGCTTCTGTCGGTCAAATCTTTGTTACCACCACCGGTTGTAGAGATATCATCACTGGTGAACACTTCTCCAAGATGCCAAACGATGCCATTGTTTGTAACATTGGTCACTTTGACATTGAAATCGATGTTGCTTGGTTAAAGGCCAACGCTGAATCTGTTGTTAACATCAAACCACAAGTTGACAGATTCTTGTTGAAGAACGGTAGACACGTCATCTTATTGGCCGAAGGTAGATTGGTTAACTTAGGTTGTGCCACTGGTCACTCTTCTTTCGTCATGTCTTGTTCTTTCTCCAACCAAGTCTTGGCTCAAATTGCTTTATTCAACTCTGATAACGAAGCTTTCAGATCTAAGTACCCAGAATTCTCTAAAACCGGTAAGTTCGATGTTGGTGTCCACTTATTACCAAAGATCTTGGATGAAACCGTTGCCAAGGTTCACTTAGACCACTTGGGTGTCAGATTATCTACTTTGACTAAGAAGCAAGCCGAATACTTGGACATTCCTGTTGAAGGTCCATACAAGGCCGAAATCTACAGATATTAGGCGATTTTTCTTCTTCACTTGTTTGATTTTTTTACTGGTTTGTTTTACTTGCATCAACTGCATAATGACTTAATGATTAGAACTTATCTATATTGGGTTAAAGGTTATATTATATAATTTAATAAAAATTCCTCAACGGATTAAAAATAATACTGGCTTAAATAAAAAGAACGTGCAGTGGTCTGTCATGTGATCGACTCGCGATAATAAAACCAGCTTTTTCTTATCAGCGATAAAAAAAAACTACTCAGTCATTCATTATGTTGATAAATCCGCTCATTGGGTTCTCGTCTTTAAGCTCCGTATTCTTCGGAGACCAACCTCTGTTACTTACAGATGCTCCCCATTGCCCACTTGTTCCATCAACATGCACCAATTCAACACCAATTGAGAATTCATGTTGTTTCGAGAGTCCTAGTGGTATCTTATTGCTCACCCAATTCTGGGATTATTATCCACCAATTGGGGGAAATGAAAGCTTTACCCTTCATGGATTGTGGCCAAACTTCTGTACTGCCGATAACACGTATGCCCAGTTTTGTGACAACCAATTGGAGATTCTGCAGCCCAAACAAATTATCTCCAAGTTTAACGAGTCATTAGTCGAAGACTTAGAAACTTATTGGAAGAATTTCAACGGACATGATGAGAGTTTGTGGGAACACGAATTTAACAAACATGGAACCTGTGTCAATACCATCAAACCAAGTTGTTATGCTGATTATCAACCATACGAAAATGTGTATGATTACTTCAGAATTGCCATGAACTTGTACAGGAAATTAGACACATTCCAGTTTTTAGCGAAAGAAGGCATTGTACCTTCAAACGATAAAACATACACCAAAAAAGAGATTCAAGACGCGTTGAACAAACACTTTGGTAACCAGGTTTATTTCCATTGCAACAAATACCAAGGACTTCAGGAAGTATGGTACTATCATCACTTAAATGGTCCATTGACCAGTGAAAATTTTGTTCCAATTGACGCTACCATGAGATCCAGTTGTCCGGAAACAGGCATCAAATTCTTCCCCAAAGGGTCCTTGGGACACATTCCTCCTCCTCCAAAACATCCAGATAATTTGCCAAGAGGGTTCTTAAAATTGGGACAAGGTTGTGCCATTTCTAATGGAAAGTACTTTACCAAGGGGACCTGTGCTACATTTAAGGTCAAAAAAGCCGAATTCGGTGGATACAATCTTGTTTCCAGTAAAGGTACTTGTTTCGTAGAACTGGGAAAGATCGTTTGCAACAAGAGTAACAATTCGAAAAACCAGTTCAACTTGAAAAACGGATTGATTGGATATAATAACATCTTCAAGTGGTGCGTGGCAGGTACCCAAGACCAAAAAGATATCGTATTGTCGAACGGCAATTGCGAAGAGATGGAACTTAGATTTGAGGAGTTTAAAAGTTAATAGTTTAACGTAAAAAATAAACATATTCCCACATGAATTTAAAGTGAATCTCGGCTTAAATAGTCAATATGCAATCGCTCCTAATGATATGCGGCTGAGGGTCTAAAAAATATGGGCTACAGCCCCAGACTTATAGAATTTCATGCTCGTGTCATCCCTTGGGTGTTTGTGCCTTTGTTATTTCATCTGTGATTCGTCAGCCAGGCAACCTCCGTTCAGGTTCTGACTTGCCTGAACTGCACAATACAATACGAGGGCCGGCGCGTCGTAACCAAATTATCATTTACGAACTTTTAAATAGATAGCATTGCAATTATAGACCAAGCTTTAACCATCGAATCTAGCAATGCATCCAAAAATTCATCTGAAGTGGCTGTATTGTAATTCAGGAATTGACCCGTATTGGAAAAGCTTCTCCTGGAATTTAGGAAAGAATGACCTGTCAATCTTCCCTGGTTTGGTGACAGAAGGTTGGCGAGAGAGGGAAAAAGATCAGCAGTCTTGAGTTTCCGATTAAGGACCAGCTAGCATTTGTTGTGAATTGTGATTTGTAATTTGTAATTTATGTTATCTGCTCGTGTATAAATACGTATCCCCTCCCCCTTGGATTTTGGTATTTATTTTTTTTTATCCATTGACATCCAATGTTTGCAAATAAGACCCTTATCTCTTTAATCTTCAGAGGTGTGCAAATATTTTTTGCCATTATTGTTTTGGGAACTGCTGCTGGGGTGGTTTCAAAGAGCTTCACTACTGGTAGAGCTGGATTTAACATTGCTGCAGCAATTCTTTCGTTGTTGTATTGGGTACCTACTTTGATTCCTGGAGTTTTCCTTCTCATTCCTTCAATTGTGAGTCTTGTAGCCGAATGCTTGCTTTGTGTTATCTGGTTAATTGCGTTTGCCTTGATGGCTGATGCTGGATATGGTTCGGCAGTTTGTTCTTACCATGGGTATTATTTCACCGATTATACAAGTGCTTGTAGAACAGGAAAGGCTACTTTGGCATTTTCGGTTCTTAGTTGGTTGTTATCAATTGTGTCGTTAGCATCTGTTGTTTACTACATTGTGATTCCAAGAATAAAGACCAACTCTTTGGGAATGGGATCCACCAATGCAACTATGGGAGTTCTTTATGAAGAACACGCAAATCCTGCCGTGGTGAAGGAGACCCCAGTTGATGCTACCGGGACTGCTATCGACCCAGCCGACACTGTTGCCGAAGAAGAGAAGATTGTTGGTAGTGAGCCAGAAGAAGTGGCTGTAACTGAAGAAGTAGCTGTTGACCCAAACCCAACCATTAAGTGAGTGTTTACTTGTGTGTAATTTTGTATTGTAATACCTAATAATATCTAGTACCCAGGCCAAATCCAGTGGCTGCAAAATAAATTGAAGATTCAAAAAAGAAAAAAAATGGAGAATCTATAATTTCATGAAATATAAATAATCATACAACTATACCTTTGAGAAAAGTTATGATGCTATTGAAAGTTTGTGATATGTCTTGATAATTCTCATTCAAAATAATGTTGGGCTGAGCGAAACGGCCTATTTGGGAAAATGGATTAAACACCAGGTGGTGTACTTCGTCCACAATGACGTTTATGGAATTGATTTCTTCGTATTGGAGATCTGAGTAAGCTAACATAAAATGACTTTCTGTCAATAGTCATGAATGTGATCCCCTTTTATAATTCCAATTGTGGTTTTTCGCAGCCACACACGTAACCATGTCAGATAATAAACTGTGGAAGCTGCGAAAAAAGAGTATATCAAAACACAACACTGTGGAGAACAAAGATAAGAGCCATACCTTCTTTCTTAAACTTTTGGCTGTCGACAACATGAAATTAGTCATATATTAAATTTCTATTATTTACATTATGTGTCATATCGTACTCAAACATTAGCATACTTGGATCTAGCTCTTAATTGTGGACCCTTCCAGTAGAATACCACTGGAATCAAGATCATGGCAACCGAAATGAAGCCTAAAATCGAAGATCCCCATCCAACAGGGAACCTCTTGGTAGAAGTATTGTTAAATAATGCGTTAGCAAATAATGGGAAACAGGCAGCAATAACTGATCTGAATAAGGCATTACCTGCAAACACCGAAGCAAGATAATTGAAAAAGGATCCTCCCAAGTAATTCATACCAGTCTGGAAGATAACAAAAGCTCCAACTGAGAACAAGGCACCTCCAACTAAAGCTCCGAACCAGTGTAAATCAGCTGCACTTGTCCATCCAAAGATAAATAAACCAATGGGCATAATAACGGCACCAACAATCATAATTGGTAAGAAGAATTCAGGCTCAAGTGGAGAACCACTTAAAATCTTCTTAACAAATGTCTTGTCCAAGTAGACGATATAAACAGCAGCACTGATAATCACACCCACGGCAACACTGAGGAAACTGGTACCCAAAGTCACTAAAGTGAAGTGATAAGTACCAACAAACACAATTGGGAAGGCCTCGAACCAAAGATAAATGATAGAATAAACCAAAGCAATATAAAGATTAACTGATAACACAATTGGTTCAAATAAAGTGATTTCAATAGGTCTCCAAAGAGTTTTAATTAAAACCTCACTTGCAACCAACCCTTCATTTTCAACTTCTCCTTCACAAGTAATTCTATTATTACCAGTCAATTTTCTCAATCTTTTAGCCTTTCTTAACATCAAAGTCTTTTCAAAAGTCTCTGGCAAGAATAAACTAAGCACTGCACATGCAATTCCTGAAACCATGCATACTAACCAGAATGTCCAGTGCCAGTTTCTCTTTACGATTAAAACAGCTCCAAATAATGGACCAAGAGATGGACCACAAACAGCTCCAATACTCCAAACGGCAATGACCAAAGGTAAGTAAACTGGATTGGAAACATCTCCCATGGATGCACCACCAGTGGCTAAAGCTGGAGAAGCAAAAAATCCAGAAATTAATCTCAAAACAGTCAATGATGCAATATCATTCACAAGTGAGATTGGAATCTGTAATATGAAAAATATGAACAAGGTGAAAATGTAAATGTAGGTTCTACCAAAGACAGCATTCTCTGATAATGGAGACCAGAACATAGGACCAATACCATATCCGATAACAAACATAGTCAATGGTAAGGTTGCTTTAATTCTAGTAATACCCATATCTTCCATGATAGATTCAACACCAGGTGTATAAATTGCTGATGCCATATACACTGAAACGGTTAAGAAACAGATTTGTAACATAAAAAGCGCCTTTTGATACATAGGCCAGTTCTTAGGGTTTTCTGGATCATCATCTCCATCCCAAGTCACAAAAATCCTTTGAGAATCTAATGTTGCTTGTTCACTGGAGCTTGAGTCTGAACCTGAATTACCCGAATCTTCTTCTGCATTTTCAACAATCTTAGTAACACTTTCCTTGGAATCGATTAAATACTTATCTGGTATTATATAATCTTTTTGCTCTTCCTTATGACTGAAAAACTTATGTCCACTTAAGTGGTAGGTGATTCTACCCCAAAAACTATCTCTAACAAATATGTAAAGCGGCATTGGCGTTTAATTGAAACTCTGCCATTAAAGTAGGAATTAGACTTAATTTATACTTCTACAATCCTGAGAGTTATGTTGCAAAATCCCTGATTTGCCATTCTGATTAGTAATGTGAAAGATGTGTTATTACAGTTTAAGAGCAAAGTATTAATATTACAAAGGCATTTGGACTATTCGTCATCAAATTTCAAAAGGGCTCATAATAAAAGGTCCCGAATTTGCCTTTTTTCTGCCTTCAGCCCCATGAGATATTTCGGGTCCCACCTGTAGACTGCATTATTTGTTTACAGGTATGGTATATAACGTGGATAGACTGCAGAAACGAAGAGAATAGCAGCCAAAAAACGGTGCAGCGGAACCAAATAGCATCCGTACTATCTGATTGTAATTTATAAGCATAAAAGCGGATGTCAAATTTGATTCCGAGTATGCTTGAATGTCATATTCTTTGTGCATGCTGCATAATCAGTTTCCAAACATCCAGCCGTGGATTTAATTCGTCTTGTAGATTACAGGTTTATTTGAACAAACTACTAGACAAGCTTCAGTAAGTACCACGTCCAAAATTTCAAGCTCCATCACCGCTTGCCGTTTCCCGTTTCTTCCGGTGTTACCGCAAATAACCATTTGAAGTAAATGGCAAAGTCTTGAATAATACGGAGCTCGGGCATCTAGTTTATATAAATGTGAAGAATAAACGGTTCGGTGGTTTCCAGATATGGCCAACTCCGCGGTGACGGAAAACAAATTTGTCTACCGTCCACAGTATATTTAAAAGCACGCCCGTTAGTTTTTGACTGCAAATGCAAGAAGAAGATTTCTCTTTGTGGAAGTAAAAGTCTTGGATGCATGCATGTGGTATTAGTAATACGATTATGAAGAATACAGAATATTCAAGAAAAATGCAACCTATAACAATTGGGTTAATGTGTGAGATTATTTTAGGATTTGGAAATAGTATTGAACTTGAAATATCAAATTAAAAAAAAACTTAATGCTACAGAATTGATGCCTAAAGATGTTAATCCCACTTATAAATGGCACCTTTTTAATTAGAATGTCGCAAATTTGGGATTAACTGCAATAGATAACTGTCAAGAATGGAATGATTATCGGTTTCAAAACGAAAATAACGAATACCTAACCTAAACAGGAGCTGCAGGGCTCTTCCGAGAAATCGATTCGCTCTGAGAATAAAGCATTTTACGGCTTCTATGAAATCTTATATGAATCTGTTGAGAGACGCTTTTCTGCCAATATTATGAATATTCTATTTGGTGGTAATGACTCCAGAAATTTAAAAATGAGTTACCACGTCGTAGATTTCAGTGTTATTTACTGCAAATGTGAGCTGGTAAATGGTAGTCAGCCTTGGTGATCAAGTGTTTCGACTACATTCGAGACTAAATACATCCTCGAACGTGGAAAGTCATTTTGTGTCAAAATACAGAAAACTAAAGCTATTTGATGGCATTTCTTTGGCATTATAACAATACTTCCGCAAGTTTCACAACAATTATATTTCATATAGGCCCCACACCGGGTTTATGTTCCCCGTAGACATCCAATTGAAGTCGATACTTACCCACCCTACAAAACGATCAGGAGAGAGGTGGCTGTTGACGCCCTTCCGGATGTCTCGATTGGTTCCAAATTTATCGGAGGATGCAAATTCCGTCAAATTTCTCAACTAACAATCACGGCACCAGTAATTCCGAGTACTGAAA
Source organism: Yamadazyma vaughaniae (assembly GCA_030569695.1). Lineage (NCBI taxonomy): Eukaryota > Fungi > Ascomycota > Pichiomycetes > Serinales > Debaryomycetaceae > Yamadazyma > Yamadazyma vaughaniae. The sequence goes on along the minus strand of JAJMLO010000024.1, from coordinate 7,610 downwards.
GATTATCGAGAAATACGGTAATTCTCCAGATTTCGACCCCACTTTTTCCTTCATATAGACAAGTACCAGTACGAAACGGTTCATGTTGTACAATTGTATACGCTAAGTCCAGGACCTATAAATATGAATCTGAGGAATAGGTTTTATTCATTTACTACAAATAATTAATTACAATGGGATTAGAGGATTCTTTTGTTGTGAGAAGGTTCATCAAGATGGAAGAGAAAAAGGCCGGTTCCACCACCATGGGGATATTAGTGGGATTGTTTGCAGCATTTGGTGGTTGCTTATTTGGTTATGATACAGGTACCATATCTGGTATTTTGGCCATGAAGTATGTTCTTAAAACTTTTCCGGAGGATACTCCTGGTGTTTTTAGCTCTTCTGAGAAATCTTTAATCGTTTCCATTTTATCTGTGGGTACATTCTTTGGTTCTGTTGGAGCTCCATTGCTTGCTGATAATATTGGAAGAAAATGGACATTAATTATCTCAACTTTGTTCGTTTTCAACTTGGGAATTATTTTACAAACTGCAGCTACTTCGATTCCCTTGTTGTGTGCTGGTCGTGCAATTGCGGGTCTTGGGGTTGGTTTAGTTTCTACTTTGGTTCCGTTGTATCAATCGGAAACTACTCCTAAGTTTATCAGAGGTGCTATAATCTCATTATATCAATGGGCTGTGACAATTGGTTTATTGTTAGCAGCTGTTGTTAATCAATGTTCAAAGGACAGAGATGACTCTGGGTCTTATAGAATTCCACTTGCCATTCAATTCTTATGGGCCTTAATCTTGGGTATTGGAATGATCTTTTTACCGGAAACTCCAAGATTTTATGTTTCCAAATTCAAGGATGAAAAGGCCCTTGAATCATTGAAGGTTTTAAGATCCTTACCAGTTGATCACCCTGATTTAGTTGAAGAATATAAAGATATCAAGGCTGCATTTGAATATGAAAGATCTGTTGGTGGAACTGGTTGGCTCGAAGTATTCAGTCCTGCTAATAATCAACTCAAGAGATTGCTTACTGGTATATGTCTTCAAGCACTTCAACAATTAACAGGTGTGAATTTCATTTTCTACTTTGGTACTACTTTCTTTTCTGATTCAGGAATTTCAAACAGCTTTTTAGTGTCCTTGGCTACCAACATCGTTAACGTGGGTATGACAATTCCAGGGGTATTTTTGATTGAGATACTTGGAAGAAGAAGATTGTTGTTAGTAGGATCTGTAGTTATGTGTACATCTCAACTATTGATTGCTATTGTTGGTGTTGCCTCAGACAGTGATGCTGCAAATAAAGTTTTGGTTGCATTTTGTTGTATCTTTATTGCCGGATTTGCTTCCACTTGGGGTGTGACTTGTTTCGCTATAACAGCGGAAATTTTCCCCCTTACTACTAGAGCAAAATCGGTGGCTCTTTCTACTGCTTCTAACTGGTTATGGAATTGGGCTATTGCTTTTGCAACTCCATATTTGGTTGATTCAGGTCCTGGAAATGCCAACTTGGGATCTAAAGTGTTTTTCATTTGGGGAGGATGCAATTTTATTTGTATCTTCTTCACTTACTTCTTAATTTATGAAACCAGAAACCTAACCTTAGAACAGGTTGACGAAATGTATAAAGAGGTGCCTCATGCATGGCATTCCCATAAGTTTATTCCTTCTGAGCATGCTTTCAGAGAAATCGAAACTGAAATACCTAATCTCGATGTTAAGGAAGGGGTTTCTGAAAGAGAATCTTTGTGAGTATATAGGCTTGTTAGCTATAATAAATTAGTATAACCGTAAAAATCTGCATTTTTTGATCTTGTTCCAAACACAAAATTCTACGCGATCGTAAATCATGAATAACTTTAAAGTATCAGTGTTTTCTGTTCAAAAGAGAGAAGTATGTAATTTATAAGAGATGTAATCAGTGACACTTCTAACATTCTAGAGGTCTTTGGTATCCTGTGAAAGATGTCGTAAACTTCATCGAAAATGTATCACTGAAATTGGTGAAAACGGCTGCAGGTCTTGCCAAAAAAGTTCGATTGCCTGTATTATGGGGTCAGAAAAGAAACTTAAACCAAATTCAAAACCGGAAAACAATGATGAAAATGTATATGAGACTATGTTCAAAGATAATAGGCAGGTTCAACCCCAGTTTGTCTGTGCAACCCAGCCATTGGCCCTGTTAATGAGTAGAGATTCATTGTTGTGCTTTGATGGTGATAATTTTGGGTTATACTATCCATGGCGACAAATCTACAAAGATAAAAGTATAAAGGCAGACCCTGACTTGGAGAAGTTTATAAAATCCAAAAATGGATTTGTATTACCACCCCTTCATGAGCAACGACGTTTAGTGAATCTCTTTTCAAGTACAATTTATCCTTTCTATCCGGTAATTTCCCGTGATAAGCTTGAAGATGTATCTGAAATGCCATTGATTCTTCTCAATGCAATTATGTTGAGCGTCATTAGACTTGATCCTACGAAGCTGAAAAGTGAGGCAAGACAATATGCTAAAATATTACTGGAGCGCTGTAAGCTCTTGGAATTACTAGAAACAAACAAAATAACATTACTTCAATCATACTTACTACTATCAATCCAAGAGGAGGGAATGGATGGTGCAAATGTATCAAAGACATATGTAACTAAATCCTGTAATCTCTGTGGAGAATTAGCTTTAACAACAATTAATGCCAGTGCCAATTCTGATTCATCCTTCATGTCGAGTAAAGGATCAACTGATAATCAATTGGAAGAGACGCCAGAATCAGAAATATTATTACGCCGTTTATGTTGGATAACGTTTAGTTGCGATAGACTTGTTGCTGCTACCAGTGGAAGAGAAATGTATTTTAATATGGCCGACTGGAATATTGATGTAATCAATGAAACTGATTTTGGTGAAAAAGAAGATTTTATCATATTTAAAGGTTGGGTTGAACTTTCTGAATTTATAGATAGAATCTTGGCTGCATTTTATCGGCCTATCAGAGGAAGGACAAAGTCAGATACTACGCTAAAAGCTAATTTAATCAAATGGACCCCACCGCCTACTAAAAATAAGCAAGCCAGTGAGACACTTTGTATCTATAAACAATATGCATTAATACTTTTTTTGCGTTGCCAGATTGATCCCATTACTGTTATTGCTAGCCAATTTGACAAAGATGCTGGAGAATTTCTCAAATTAATCCAAAACTGTTCAGATGAAATTATCGAACTTGTATCGTCGAAAAACATCATACAGCATGTCATGATAGTCCATGCCCTATTGCATGCCATTTCTTTACTCAGAGTTGAATCGAAAATTGATTCATTAAATGATAACATATACTACAACAAGAGAAAAGAAAAATCCCTTGAGCTATTAAACAGTCTCCGAGATGCTTGGTGGTTAGCTGGAGCCTCAGTCCAATTATGCAATGTTGTATTTAATGAGGAAGACGTCAATTCTTGAATTGGTTGAAAGTATGGGTTTAACGTCGTTCATATTATGTATATTTCTTTTTGTAGCTCGAAATCTGATAATGCGCAATTTACATGTACAAATTGGGAAGTATATCATTTTGCAACTTACTCGTTCGATGAAGATCGACAAAACTTTTTCCGTTAAGGCTTTGTAAAGTATAGTACAATGAAAGTGATTTTATACTTTCTATGGTTTGGAATTGCATGGGCTACCTTGTGGTCACCTATAATATACCATCCGATTGATATAGCCTTGCAAGCTTGCAATGCAGCCATCTCAGAAGAAGCGATGGTATGTTCCTCACCTGGAGGCCATATGTCGACCAACTTTGAGTGTAGGTGTAATGAAATGCCAGGGTTTGGATCATTTGCGGACTGTTTGGTAAAAGGTTATAACAGTTCTGATTTAATTGAGGCATTCTTGGCTTATTGTACTACAAACACTGGTGTCAAGATGGATAATGAAACATTTTGGTCGAACTACAGCATTGCGCAAGACTCTTTACAAGATATGCTGAATATGGATATGGATATTCTGATGGATGGACTTGTTGACTATCCTATTACTATCAACTATACTGGGTTTGAGCTTTACAAAGAATACTACCAAAAAAGAAGAAATAACAACAATGTCTCAATATATTACGGCTACGGAATGCTTGCATATTGGGGTGCTATCTTATTGGTAGCTATAGCATTTAGATTGATTAAACTAATCTTCCCACCTATTTCGTCTTGGTTTGTCGGGCCTTATTCAAATGCATGCCGGAAGTACTTCACTCTCAGAGCTACTTATAAGAAATTCAAAACCAAAGATTTTGACAATGGTTTGATGTTAATGCCCTCAAGATTTGAATCTGTTGTGATTTTTATGTTTTTTCTTTTGTCTGCCATTTGCAATGGAGTTGGTATAGTAACTGTTCCAGGTAACAAGGTTGTCCCCAGCGTCCCAGCAGATATTTGTTTAAAGTTAGCTGTTAGAACTGGAATAACAGTAGTGTGCATATTCCCATTGATAATACTTTTTGCTGGGAGAAACAACATATTACAGTGGCTCACTGGTTGGAAATACAGTGTTTTCGTTACTTACCATAAATGGATAGGTATTTGCGTTACTCTTTTGGTCATCATTCATTCAATTACCTTCTCGGCATACTATGTAATATTAAACACATATATTGAAAATATGAAACCAAAGCATGTATTATGGGGTTTTGTGGGGACGATATTTGGTAGCTTTTTACTAGTGCAGAGCATGCTAGTATTTAGAAGAAGAAGCTACGAACTATTTCTTTTGTTACACCACATAAGTGCTATTTTGTATATGATTGGGGCTTACAAGCATATTGACCTATATGGTTATGGCGTTTATTATGTGGTGGCATTTGGCTTATGGGCCATTGAGAAGATCGGGAGATTAATCAGGATATTTCAGTTCGGAATATGCACAGCTCAAATCCAGTTAATGCCAGATGAGACTTTGAAGTTAACTCTCCCTAAACCTAATTCATGGAAGGGATCACCTGGTTGTTATGCTTTCATATACTTCTTACAACCTACTTGTTTCTGGCAATCCCATCCTTTTTCATTTTCAGAATCCCCTGACGATAAATTCTTGCAAATTTATATCAAGGTAAAGGGAGGTATAACGCATGGCTTGTACCAATATATGATGAAGTTTCCTGGAGAGATAGTTAATATCCCTATAGCTGTAGAGGGTCCTTATGGAGGCTCCACTACTGCAAAACATTATAAGAATAGTTTGTTTATTGCTGGAGGTAATGGTGTTCCTGGGATATATTCTGAGTGTATTGATTTGGCAAGAAAGAAGCCAACAGGAAGAATTCAATTTGTATGGATTGTTTCCGATTGGAAGAACTTATCCTGGTTCACCGAAGAATTAGAATTATTGAGTTCCCTAAACGTTGAGATTATCCTATACATTTCCAGGGCTCGATCAATCTGTCTGATTAATAAAGACCATGAAGATAAGTTTTCTGATCTCGACTCACAGAAAGAACTGACAATAAATTTGGATTCTTTGCAGGCAGATTATAGGCTTATGCGTCCTGATGTAAGTCAGTTAGTTAGCCAAGCAATTAAAGAAACAGACGGTAGTCTTGCCATAGTTTCATGTGGTACACCTGGTATGATAGATGACATTAGAGAGACTGTTTGCTTATGTTTAGATGATTCCAATCATCGTATCGATTTCTTCGAACAGTTACAGGTTTGGACATAAAAAAACAGTATAGACATTATTTATAGAGTTGGGATTCAATATATTACGGGACAAACGTTGATACAAACTTGTGCATATATCTTAGTATTTGAACAAGTTCACTTGAGAACTTGATTATTATTGTGTACTTGAAATGTAACATTGACATTATAGAGAAAGATTAATAGTTCGATACAAGACGATGCTTTCGCAGTTGCCGTATTAAGTAATCCGCAACCCGCAGTATATAATTGTCTGCGGCTCGGAAGATTCACGGAAGCAAAAGTTGGAATGCCTTCATCCTGATCAGTGCGCAGATTCGCTCGTTCTAAAATAGGCAATACCCTATGCCGACTGTTTTCAACTATAAAAGCATCTTATAAACTACCATCTTAAATCACAACAACAATTTGTATAAACAATTATGAAGCTATTTATTACCGGAGGAACTGGATTTATTGGAACTGCTGTCGTTGAAAATTTAATTGCTCACGGCTACGAAGTCTTGGGATTAGCTCGGTCAGACGAATCGGCTGCGAAATTGATTAAAGCTGGGGCTGAAGCTGTCCGTGGTGATTTGAAAGACTTCGACACTATCACAGAAGCTATCAAAGTTACAGATGGTGTTTTACATCTCGGATTTAATCATGACATTAACACGATCAATGAGAGCATTATTCTTGACAATAAGCTTGTAGGTGTCATTGGAGAGGCATGCGTCAATTCAGATAAGGTCTTCATTTATACTGGGGGAACCATGTATATGCAAAGTCCCACAACACTTACTGAAGATTATATTCCTACCAAAACTGAACAACCATCCAGAGTTAACAATGACTTGTTGGCCTTATCTTACGCTAATAAGGGTGTTCGGTCAATCAGTATCAGACTTGCACCTTCAATTCATGATAAGGGAGACCACTTTTTTATCCCACATATAATTGAAAGAGCAGTTGAATTGGGAGCAGCCTATTATCCTGGAGATGGTAGCAACGTCTGGCCTGCAGCCAATCGTAAAGACATTGCCGATTTATACAGATTAGCAGTTGCAAATGGAAAGCCAGGTGATGTCTTTTTGGGTGCTTCCGAATCAGGAGTTTCCACCAAGGACATTTGTGCTGCTATATCCAAGAGGAAGAATATTCCTTATATATCCCTTCCTATAGAGGAATATAATGTAAAAGTCGGAACACCTATTGGTTTCGTATTTACTTTTAACATTCCTGTCGATAGCTCGAAGACTAAGAACAAAGTCGGATGGGTCCCCACTTCTCCTACTTTGATTGAGGATATTATTAAATATTATTAACTGTTACTAGTTTAAGATGATTATCTTGTGAGAAATATTTGTTTTGTGAATTTGAATACTACCGCTAACCTCTTACCTTCTACTAACTCAGCTTACTCGGCTGGGTTTAATATAGTACTAGAATACCCAATCTTTAATCACGCGTAATCTTCTATTCTATTTTCAACATTTCCTTGGAGGGCTAGGCCTCAAATAAGCTTGTCAATTCGGTTACTACACTGATATTAAGAATGATTCTAGAATTAATCAACAACTCTGCTAATGTAAATTAATATTTTCAAAAATTGCGAAGAAAGCATAGTTCAAGAAAGTAATCTTTTAGAACAAACATATATAATAGAGCTCAAAAAATCACGGAATAATATGTGGGGCACATGAATAGTCTTCTACAGTAGTTAGGTATTGTTACTTTGTTCTATTTCTGTAAATTGGTTAACTGTGTGTGGGCCTTTGTGTACTGGGTGTGTGGGCCTTTGTGTACTGGGTGTGTGGGCCTTTGTGTACTGGGTGTGTGGGCCTTTGTGTACTGGGTGTGTGGGCCTTTGTGTACTGGGTGTGTGGGCCTTTGTGTACTGGGTGTGTGGGCCTTTGTGTACTGGGTGTGTGGGCCTTT